>JAVQJD010105915.1:0-11390 GCA_036023655.1 Nannoperca australis
GTGTGTGTGTGTGTGTGTGTGTGTGTGTGTGTGTGTGTGTGTGTGTGTGTGTGTGTGTGTGTGTGTGTCAGACTTCAAAATTTGCACCTGATATCATCACGTCCCACTGGGAGTAATGCCCAATCCCAATTCCCTATCCCCAAATTCCCCAAATATCCCAATCATCACAAGGATCACGCACAAACAGGGAGACCACACACAGCGTTCTGGCAGTGCTCTTGTCCAGCCGCTGTGTTAAAGGCCAGACTTAAAAGTCAAATGTCATGGTCATGAGTTTCAGTTCACCTTGCAGAAACTGTTTCTGCCAAACAGCTGACAGCAGGACGCTCTGAAACCTTGCAGCACACGGTGCACTGTGAGAGGAGAACGGTGCTTGTTGCAGAACAAATATATGGAGAATGACGACAGAGTACCTTTAAGTGAAGTTTAAAAGATGTTTCTTTTGATACACATCCTCCCACACACACAAACATACATTCATTTCCTGCCACTTAAACGCCTCGTTTTTGTGTGATGTGTAACTCTGAAACAAATAACTGAATATGTCTGCGTAGAGCTACTGTAAACTAAATATTCAATGAACAGGTGCTCAGGTCTGCCTCATCAGTAAAGTCTTTTAAATCAAGGCTGAAAACATTACTGTTTACTACGGCCTTTAATTCAGGCCGTAACCAACAGGAGTTGGTTGCTAGGGTTATTTCTAATAACTAAAGTTTAAAATTAGCTAAAGTTACATTTAGCTAATAACAGCTAGCTAAACTAGATTTTGCCGGTCCAAATGATGCAAATGTACTCAAATTCAAATCCTATTATATTATTAAAGAAAGTAGTTTGAATTCTTACATTCTTGAAATCAAATGCGATTGGTCAGTTGCAATGACAATCCAACACTGCAATATCAGATCGTGCAATGCACACATACACACTTTCATTTACCATTTGGGAGCCGTTTGAGACCGACCAACCCTGAGATCACTGGATGACCTGCTCTACGACTCTGACTAAATGTTTTTCCTGCTGCAGGATCACGTAAACCACATCAGTTACTGCCTCTCCGTATCATTTTAGCACTAAATCCCTGTCCAATATCGAATGATTGGAAAAGCATATGTTGGATTTTTGACCCGAGTCTACGTTGAATCACTACTGTGATTTCAATCAGCATTAAAAACTAGCTAAACAAACATATTTACGATAAATATGTACCACTTTTTACCTCTCAGGGCAGAGCTCACTCCCCCATAATCCCTTCTATCTCTCTGAGTGTTGCTGTTGAACCCGAGCCAATTGAATAATGCCTCCTCCCAGGCAACAGTGTGTGTGTGTGTGTGTGTGTGTGTGTGTGTGTGTGTGTGTGTGTGTGTGTGTAACTTAACTCCTGATATTAGCTAATTTGTGAATATTTGAGCAGAGGGAGCTAACAGCACATAAACACACACACACTCACCCACAGTGTTTTTACAGTTTCTCAACACATCCCCAGCGCAGCCCTCTGAAGCTCTCTGCTGCCAGCTGAGTGCTCAGGCAGGAGGTCTGCAGCCTCCGCTGACCCCCCCAGTGACCCCTGGGAGCTTCTTGCAGAGAACCGTGTCTCGTGTGTAACACCGAACACTGTGCGTGGTTTGATCTCCTGCTGCAGTAAACACAGAAAAACACCACCAGGGATCGAAGAGTTATCGATAGTTCATCAGTTGCCATGGACTTTAACCCTTCGATGCAGAACTGCAGTCTAGCAGACCCCACAGCCTCTTTCTAATGCAACATCTTGTCCTAAAAAACGTTTTTTATTTTATTTTCTCTGCAATTTCAGTTAAATTATTTTAATAGAAACTGTGTATTTTTGATGAAAGCTAAACAATATTTTTTATAACTTGTATAACTACTTACTGTTTGCTACTGTTCTTAACATAATGGTCCAACTGACTCATTTTTATGCATTTTTTTAGACTTTCAACAACCTTCGTGAAAACTGTTGGGGAGAAGTCATTGTGTGCTGCTGGTGGAGTCTCAGCCTGTTTCTCTCACATATGTATTTATTACAAGAAACAGATAACTTTCCAAGTAAGTTAGATGCAGCCTAAAAGAAACTTGAAGAAATGTACTTTATAACCCTAAAATCTCCAACCAAACAGCGTTATCTGTCTGACAATACCTAATCATTTAGGTCTTTACACTTCTGATTTAAATGCTGACAGATTCTGTTGAAAACTATTTTGGGGGACCAAAGTTTACTAGAGACAGAAAACAAACACAAAAGACACAAAGAGCTGCGTGTCGCTTGAGGTTTTGGTGAGGCAATGAAATCTGAGTATATGAGCAATGACTTCCAAACACTGCACAGCAGTTCATAATACTACTAGAAAGGACTGGAAAGCAATTTCACTGAATCATCTTATGCTTTGTCTTAATGATCATCAGGTAAACAGTAGACACAGTCCCTTTGTGGATCTACTAGGAACGTAAAGCTGAGACAGGGTCAACTTTTATGCTGGGCGACAATATGGCTGCTATGGAGAAGTTTTTTATGGCCGCTTTTTAGAGCTACAATCTGAATAAGAATTGAATTGAAGAGGCATCTGCCTCTTCAATTCTGTCTTTTGTCTCATAACGCTGCCTAAAGTTGTGTCAAAATCATTAAGGCAAATACTGTTGGAAATATCTGAGTCATCATGTTTAGGAATTTTCTAAATCTTGGTGTTCGCAGGAGTAACTGGACCAACACACACTTTATGGCTGACAGGAAAGCTTTAACGCACTTCACTCATCACCTCCTAATCTGCACACACACGCACAAAAATGTGTACTTGTACTGTCCACAATGCCACGTACACATGTATGTGGATGGCATACTGTATGCAAACTCCCTCTCTCTCACACACACACAGTCTCACACACACAGTCTCACACACACAGTCTCACACACACAGTCTCACACACACTCGCGTCCAACTGGGTTGTTTTTCTAAGGGGTGTTTATGTAAAGGAAGCTGGATCCTGAAACTCACTGCATACTTCACATTTATGAAGGTTGGAAACGGCCCGACTGCTGATATGATTACACCAAGAAGCAAGCAGGAAAAAGCTCTGACATTCTCATATGGAAGCCATTATCCTTTCTCTGCATCGCTTTCTCTCTCTGTTTATCTTTACCTTTTCTTCACCCCCCCGCTCTCTGACTTTCTCTCCCTCATTCTCGAAATTTCTCTTCTTGTTTCTTTCTTCTCCGTTTCTCGCATGCTGTTTGTGTTTATGAGTATTTGCTTGCACAAGCTGCATGCATGTGTATCAGACGCCTGCTGTGAATTGTTCTGTGTAGACTGACACAAGCATCAGAAGTGAGGCACACAAATACACACACAAACACACACACACATAAAGTGAAATGGTTTGATTAACGGCTAGTTGGCCTGACTTTCCTCTCTGGATCAGCCACAGTGTTAGGCATTAAAAACCCATGATTCACTATTAACACCCCACCAGATCTGTGTGTGTGTGTGTGTGTGTGTGTCTTTCTCATAAGCCCCCTCCGCCCATCAATCCACTCCCAAATGACATCAGAAGAGTGAGGAGTGAGAACACAGTGAATGACTGACAGAGACCAGGACAAGAGAGGGGATAAACCCTGACATTCTGTGTGTGTTTGTGTGTGTGTGAGAGAAAGAGAGAGAGAGAGAAAGAGAGCTCTCACGCCCTGGATGCTGTAATGACACAATCATCTCTGGCTGAACAGAGTCGGTGCAGACAGAAGACATACACACAAACTGCCGCACACAGACACATTTACACACAATCATACTGAAACTGAGATCCACCCTGCCTGACTGCAGCTCAGTTTCCAAACATTGCATCAAATTCCCAGAAATATGACAACAGAAACCTGAGAAGCCAGAGTCAGTCGGTCGTTGACCTCCAAGTCCTGCACAGACTGACTGTTTCAAACTCGTTTTAAACTGATATTCGATGTATGCAACTGAACGTGCCTCCTTAACATCAACATCTATAACACATTAGCGGTGGTCAGAGATCAACAATTTCAACAATCAACATGTCCTGCTTTACTGAGGCACACATTATGAAGCCATGAATCTATGTTTGTTACAACGTCTGTCTTGTATTCGTGGTTCTGGCCATCATATCTAAAGTTACAGGGGTGAAAACCACATAAGTACATGTACTCAAGATTATCTAAATCCCCTCAAATGTCTTTTTAGACTTCTTTTGCTGCTTTCTCAGATCTCAGCAATTAACTTAGTGAGTACAATGTTAGCATTGCTTATGTGATTGATGGCAAAACTACAAAAACAAGACACAAGATGTCATGAACTGGAATTTTCCTTTCCAGTTCTTCTGATAGCACAACACTAAACTACAGTACAGGCTATTTCAAGTTGCGCCAGTCGCTGGTAAACAAAAATAGAGAAACAAGATAAATGCTGCTCCCAGTATAACAAAAACAGATGTAAATGTAATGTACGTGTAAAAAAAACCTAAAGCCTTCATAGAAAACATGCTGTGGCCCGTCCGTCTCCCATAAATAGAATAGACCAGGGTCTATTTAAGAAAACTTTCCCATTTGCAATACAATAGTCTGAGGTCTACCACACATCACCACCAGAGAGGAGCAGGAGGTGAAGAAAGACAGACTTTGAGAGCAGAGACACTGGGAGAAACAGAGAGACTAAATAAAATGAAATCTGGCACAGACAGAGGGGTCATATGCCTCCTGGACTTGTAGGTGTCCCTGGAGTCATACATTGTTTTACTCCTGCGGTTGCAGCCGCAGCATTGGGTTCTGGTTTGGGTTAGGTCTGATGTTACTCGTTTGAAAACATTGGCATTGCAGTGGGACAGCCTGGGAATGTGGCAGGGAAAACACAAGAAAAACGAGCTGAGAAATGTCTGTTTGTTTGTCACGGAGAAGGATAAAGGAGCGTGAAACCATCTGAGTTCATCTCAGGAGAAAGTCGGAGGTTTCGTTTCACGCCGAGGGCTTTTTCTTCTCTGTGGACTTGTCGGCTCCTGTGAATCAAAGTGTGTTTGTGCGTGAATATCCAGCTAGAGAGGGGGGCGGGTCTTTTCTCCACCCTGCAGTGTGATTGGTGGGTTGCTGTCCGCATTGATGGATTGATGGAGGCAGCTCTCCTGCGGTTGGCTGAAGGGTTAATCCATCATTCACCTGTCCAGGTGCACTGCAGACATTTACTCTGCTCTCACCTCATCTAACTTCTCCTCCTCCTCCTCCTCCTCATCCTCCTCATCCTCCTCCTCCTCCTCCTCCTCCTCCTCCTCCTCCTCCCTACACCTCATCACCTATTGCTTTTCTTTTGCTTTGCTTATGTTGAATGGTGACAAAATACTCAAATATTCAGTTCTGTGTACATGTTACACTCAGAATAAGAATTTCCCCTTTCATTTTGCAAGATGATTTGTACACTTCCTTCATTATCCCACCAGAATACTGTAATGACTTGGGTTTTTTTTTTGGTCTTCCAGGGAGAAATATTGACCAATTACAGCTTGCCTAAAATGTTGCAACCACATTACTGTAGCTCCTTAATGTCTTCATCCTCCCGCTGTAGACTACAATTTTCAGTGTGCCCGAGATGCTGAAGAGCTGCTATTCAAGTAGACCTCTCAGGTCTTTCACACATGACACAATCCAAATCTGCTGAAATTGCATTTAGTTTTGAGGTGGCGGAAGGGTCTGCTTCCTGACCCGAGAAATGCACTGAAAATATGCGTGTTCAACAAAAACGTATCGACTGACAACCTACACATAATGCATGAATGACAGTCTCTGTTTTGCATTATGCTGGTTCAGACTGCAGTGCTTATTTTTTAACTGGCATCATTAATGTGGCAATAGAAGATTGAAATGTTTGTGGGTTTTCTGTCAATAGGGTACACATAATCACATATAGTTTTTATATCATCTGTCCTGTGAAAACACACTGAGATTTTCATTACTTCTGTAAAAATAAACGTATAATTTGGTGTTGTAAGTTGAACGTGGTAGTGCGGCTGCCAGCAGACAGCCAAGCTATAACTGCATGTACTCATGGTACTGTAAAGTGTTTCAGGCACGAGCGTCCATCACACGGCTTACATTAATGCAATATGCTGCAATCTCTTCTCTGGCAGATCATTTAAAACAATTTGACTCTTATGTCTCTCTTTCAGAATGCTTTTCATTTCAGCCTACAGGTAGACAGAGATTTGATGATGATTATGATATTTTGGAGCGTAGCACCACCCACGTTGCAGTGCAAGAGCGGCTTTTCAAGGTGTTGCATTGGCCTCACTTCCAGCATTTCTGAGCATCACCTGCCGTTGACAGAGATTGTCTGGCACCTTTTCTTGGGGCAGGTGTGCATGCTGAATTAGAGGTGCAGGCTCCAGCTGTGAATTCTCACCAACTCGATTGTTGGCATTTTTAATTCTTCAGGAAATGGCAACATTTGATAAACAGCACAAATTGCGTTTTAGTTTGTAATGGCTGCAGCATAAACTCATTGTAGCACTGCCATGTTTACAACAACTGGGAAAAGCTTGTCTTGTGTTTTAAATATCATCCTGGTAGACTTGAATTCTATTGTATAAACACACACACACACACACACAATAACCCACAACATGCCTCCAGTCCTCTTGTACAACCCACCTCTTTCCCAATTCCCTTTCCCCTTTTCTTCCAGCACCCCCTCACCCTTGCACCCAGTACTCTCCTCCACCCCTTGTCCCATTCAATATACCATTAAACCAGTGTACTATGTTGGTGGTGGTCCAAAGGAAACCACCTACCTCACTCACAAACACACACACACTCAGACGCACACTGTGAGGGTGGTAATCCCACTTTCCGCAAACCATGTGGAAGCCATTGCTGTGTAATCTGTTGTAATTGTGTTGTATTTGAAAGAGAGCTGGTCTACATTACCTACTTCAATACCGTGTGTGTGTGTGTGTGTGTGTGTGTGTGTGTGTGTGTGTGTGTGTGTGTGTGTGTTGGGGTGAGGGTGTGTGTGTGTGTTGGGGTGAGGGTGTGTGTGTGTGTGTGTGTGTGTGTGTGTGTGTGTGTGTGTGTGTGCATGTTAGAAGGAGTACCCTGCTAATTACAAGAGGCAGTGGGAGAAAAGACGGACCAGCGTGATGAGACACTATTCACAAGTTCTCATCCATTATCTCACATCCTTCTGAAATATTTGAATTAAACTGTAACCTAAAGTGCATGCAGTGCATTAAACATGCCAGTGATCGCGCTCTATCTGTACACACATATACATTCAGACCAGGACACACACGCAAACCCATACACCATTACACACACACAGATTGCATAATTACACATAATGGATTGAGGGCTGCAAGCACTCTGAACGTAAATCTAGCGTGTATGTAAGTACACAGACCGCACTGTGTGTTGTTTACCTGTAAACAAGCTGAAATGAGCCACGTAATATATGCTGCTTGGTTCAAGTGATCATCCAAAGAAGCGTGCATTAAAAAGTGGTACATTATGAGTCAAGAAAGAAAGAAAATAAAGGTGAACTCGGAACGTGCAGCTCTTGTAAGTTTGTGTGGCTGAATTATATTACATGAAACACAGAGTTGAAATCATAATACAATATAATACTACTGTTGAGATGGGAGTACATATTCTCCAGTTTTAAACAGAATGCATGACATGCCATTATATACACTACATATACACTGTTGCTGTAAGTGTTTCTCCTGTCTAGATTGGCCACAAACACATCCATTTCTAAAGCAATTTAAATGTAAGTAATGGAGGACAAACTCCGAGGTCTCTAGATTGTGCGTGCATTGTGAAGACAGCTGAAGCTAATATGAGTCTTCAGCGGTTTAAGTTTGACTTAACAAGTGGGTATCATCACAGGTTAAAGCCTTTTTAGTATGAAATCCCCTCTTTGTGCTTCCGTGGATAGTTTCCTTGCTGAGCCACAGCAGAGGGACGGTAAGGCAGAACAGAAATATGGTATTAAAAAAACTATTACTTTTGTATTAGCTTCAGCTGAACTTAATTTTGCATGGAACGAGGACTGTGGAGGGAGTGAAAGCAACGCCTAGTTTTACCAAGACGGTCTTTTTCCGTTAGAATAATTGGAAAGCTGTCATAATTACATAGAAATCCCACACATAGTTGCTTTAAGTAAGGCAAGGTGGCAGATTTGAGTAGATCTGTTTTTTTGGGAAATCTAAGATCAACACAGGGCAAAAGTCAAAAGTAAACAAAATACATGTCTTATACAGTGTGTGATGTAGTTCAAGGAGTAGAAGTCAAGTCCATGATGAAGATAAGCAAGAACTTTCTGAGAAGTCCAGCCAACTGCCTGCCTCATCCTCCCTGGTCTGAGATCAGCCCTCCTGGGTGAATCCAGAGTGGAGCCTCCTAGCGGCATCACTCACTGGTCAGCCCTGCCCGTGCTGCAGTGATCGATGCACTGAGTTCCTGGCTGCACACTCACCTCCATCCATCCTCAGAAGGGAGAGTACAGAGGGATGGAGGAGAGAAAGATGGAGATTTAAGCATCAAGAGAGAGAAGCAGATCCAGAGAGAAGAAGATAGTCGGGGGAGAAAAAACATCTCTCTCAGCGCCATGCAGAGTGAGATAAATAGGAAAGGCAGTCTGATACATGAGCTGATGAATGATTGAGCTAACACCTCCCTCTATAGCCTCCCCATCACCTTCCTCTTCTACACACATCCTCACTCCCTCTGTTTATTTATTTACTTCGGCAGAGCAGCGTGGGACCGGAGAGGAGAAGTGATGAATGGAACGGAAAGTCATACAGGGCAGGAGCAGCATTTGGACTCTGTGTGTGTGTGTGTGTGTGTGTGTGTTGTTCTTCCATCCTTGTGAGAACCAGTCTTAGGCCTTTCAAGTAAAGACATTTTTGCAAAGTGATGTAACTTTGGTCAGTCTGCACTTCTTCCAGAGGCCGGTTTATGGTTAGTAAATAGGGCTTTAAGTTTAATGATGAGATTAGAGCGAGCAGTTACCACCAGGAGCCAAAAGTTAAAGCCAGTGTGGAAGTGCATCAAGATTCAGTTCCTCAAACGCCTCCAAGAGAAGTCTCACTGCACTGACGTCAGTGGGAAAGACCCAAACTTTTCTCTCAAAATACAAAGTCCAAAACAACTTGTGGTCTTTCTGGTGTATTTACTCAGAACTTTTAAAAACAGTGCGGGGAGAATATGTCATGATTTGTGTTGATGAAGACAATAAAGCTGAGTCACAGGATTATTTTTGTAATCCTGGTAGCGTTGTTAATATGAAAGGTGTAAAAAAAAATCTTAATGAGTGTGCCATTTAAACATCTTTACTGTAAGAAGACTGACACACTCTCACCGAATTGCAAGTATAGTATATAAAAGAATAAAGTGGTGGTTTTACAGGGGGTTGTGGGCCAGAAGATTTCTTGGCTGAGCCATGACTTTCTGGAGACTTGTTGTCACTGTGAGGTTTCCAGGCAACCAGAAGATAATCCAGGAAGCTCCCAGCCAAGAAAACGGCTAGCTGGTTCCCCATATGCTAAGTCCTTATGCTAACATAAGCTAACTATCTCCTGTTATTTTAAGTTTTGTTTAGGAGAGCGGCAATAAAGAAATAAAATGTCAAAGTGTTCTTTTAAAGCCGGCAGTCATGGACTCAGGTCTGTCCAGAGGACTCTTTCAGACGTTTTAAGCCTTTCATTCAAACTTTCCACAAACTTACAATGTGGCATTAAGAACGGGATGACAGAGAAACTGAAAGTTCAAAAAAGACAGAGAGAAAAAGCAATGAAAGAACTTACGGGAAGAGGTTTCCATGATATAAAATTATTAAAGAAGCAATATCTATATTTTAAAGATGTGATTCAACAACATTAATTTACTGTTCATTAGAAATACCTCTGGTCAAGGTAAAATTAATTATTGATGCCTCTATTTTCAAGGTAACATCAGAAAGCACTGTCATGACGATAATATTTACACCACCTCAAGGCCTCTACAGCCTCAAACACTCACACATTTACGCTGAGCGTGCAGGTGACGTCTCCGAGGGCTCAGTGCTTTTACATGATAGGATGGATATCGAGATTGGCCCGTGGTGACAGCATCGTGTTCATGCTGGCTACGTGCCAACTCAGCCTTCTTACCTTGTGGCCTGTGTGTGAGTAACTCCAGTTCACTCAATCCAAATCAAAGTTTATTCATTCACTCACTCCCTGAAGGAGGAATGAGTGAAGTTTATGTCTTCACTCATTCCTCCTTCAGGAAAACTGGAGCCTTTCCAGCAAGTCCACCAGATTAAACGTCAAGATACGTAGTGTATCCATGCCCTCTAGAACAACACATAGAGGAGTTTGCTGCCCTAATCGGCTGGGCGTCAACATTTTTCTGTGCCTTTCAACACCGCTACGAAGCAAAAAATGGCTAGGTTGGGGGAAATATCATGGTCTGGGTTCAAATGAAAAAACTTTGCTAAGGTTAGGGGACCTTCGTTGTCATGGTTACAATAATTACTTTATTTGGTTAAGGTTAGGGGAGGACTGTGGTAATGGTTAAAAGAAACCAACATTGACTGTGGGTTGGAAAAAGGAAGTGATGTTTTGTATAATAACGTCACCTGACTTCCTCCTTTGCTCCCGTCATATTTATTTCTGCCACTAGAGGGCTTTAACACAAACTTGTCATTTAGGGGCACTTGCTAAAACAATTCATGCTAGGTGTCGCAATCTGAGACAAAGACACATCTGCACAAGTTGACAAAGTTTCACCTTTTGAGGCTGTTTGACACTTACTCATAAATGTGAGTGAGAGTCTGAGTCGTCACACAAACACAGACATGGTTAATAAACTGAGTTGTATCTTACAGCTTAAATTTTGGAGAGATTTTATTGAGAGTGAAGTCATCTGAAGTAGAGACTGTGTTGCTCGAGAAGATGAAAGGCAAACAGAGTCTTTTGGAAGAATAAATTGAGAGCTCTGATCACTTCCTCTTCCTCTCATCCTCTCTTCCCACCTTCCCACCCGAGGTAAAGAGAATTCCGTCTCAATGTGTGAACGATTGGCTCTTTGCGCTGACTGGTTTATTTACGAAGCATTCAGAGTGTTATAAAGAGTGTGTGTGTGTGTGTGTGTGTGAGTAAGTGATTTTCTTTGCTTGTGTATAAATGTTTACATGGCTCTGGAATGTTCTGAAATGTGATCTACTCACCAGAGAGTGCCAACAGCCACACACACACACACGGCTCTGGTGAACATTACTGGTTGGGTGTGCTGGTTATACGGTTGGTTAAATCAGTTTATTCAATGCATTCCTCTTCCATCTGAAAACTGAACACAGCACAGAAATGTCCCAGAGAAATGTATTGTCATTCTATAC
>JAVQJD010105916.1:0-15232 GCA_036023655.1 Nannoperca australis
ATTTTACCCTTTAACAAAACCCCCCCCCCCCCCCCCCCCCGTTTTTTCTCCCCCTCCCCAGCTTGATCTTTGGCGTGACAGAAACTTGAAGTGTACTCTGCCCCTTCAAACACCTTGGCTCTTCCTTCCCCTGCCCTCGCCGCCTCCTCCTCTCCTCCTCCGCCTCCTCCTCCTCCTCCTGCTCGCTCAGACTCACCCTACCCCACTCAGCTCCTCTCTCTTTCCTGTCGAAGCCTTTGAAATACGGCTTTCAAAAATGCTGCTTTTTGAATTAATGAATCATTTTTCGCCAGGTGTCCTTGGGGGAGGAGGGGGAGAAGAGGTTGGGGGGGGGGGGGAGCAAAGGGGGAGGCAGAGGGGGCTAATAAATACAGAGTGGAGAGAGTCTCACCACTACCAATCCCCTCCCCTCCTTCCCTCTATCCGACGCACGCCCACCCAACACACGCACACACACACACACACACACACACACACACACACACACACCTTTGCTTTCCTCCCACAGCCCTCCACCCCCAGCCCTAGATGAAAGGCCTGGCTCGTTCCTGTACCTTTAATTTAAAGCTGAAAAGGAAAACGAGAGCGGGGGTGCGAAACACGCTTATGAATATGGAGAAAATTGAATGAGACCCGTCCCTTTGAATAAATCAGTATGAATGTCCCTTGGCCTTGTTGGGAGGAAGGTCGCAGGAGACCCTTGGATATACAGATGGAGAGCAGCCTGATGTACCAGTGTGTGTGTGTGTGTCTTTGTCGTGTACTATATGTGTGTCCGTGTAAGGTGTATGTAGATGTTTTGAGATGTTTAGTCCGCTCGTGATGCTTTTATTGTCCGATATGTGTAAAATTAAAAGAAATTAACCATTTGTTGATTAAACTGGGAAAGTGACCATTCCACTCTAATACAGATGATTTGAATAACTGATCATATGGTGGTGGTGAAAGCATATTACACACGAGAAAACGAGTGTTGCAGATGGGATGCCAGTTCAGTCTAAGTGGCACATGACCTTGGAAAAGAAAAAAGAGAGAACAACAGAAAGAACTAAAAGCTGTGTGTGTGCTGTGTGATAGTTGTGGGTATGGACAGATGTGATATCCATGCAGGAGCTTGGTGGGCCATATCATATCGCACATCATAGCACTGGCATACATTTTTATTCCAAAATTAAGGTTCCAAAAAGGACAGAATCCATCAGTAATGTGGAAGAGGTTCAATAAAACCGACTTTCAAAGAATACAAGCAGAGGAACTACATCCCCCAACAAAGACCATATTGGGATCTGATTCAGCTCAGGTGACAATGACTGAGCGATCGCATTGTACGTTGGCTTCACGTCACATTGCTGGGGAACAAAAGAAAACCTTCTGAGTTTTTATAAGTAAAGAAAACAACAGGCAGTCACAGTCAGGTGGAGATGTGAGTCCACCAAGAGACAATTAATGAGCTACTATTTAGATAATCGATTTATCATCTAAGTCAATTCTCAAGTAAAAACGGCAGGCATTTTGACGGTTCCAGCTTCCCAAATTTGAAGATTTACTGATTTTCCGTGTCTTACATCATGATAAACTGAATACCTTTGGGCTTTGGAGTGTTGGCTGGAAATCACCTTGGGCTTGAAAACGTCTCTTTGAAAATTTCTTCACAATTTTCTGATGTTTTATAGACCGAAAATGAATAAAACATAATTATGGGTAGCAGCCCTATAAGGGGAAAAACTCACTGAATATGTTTATAAATATCACAAAAATACATTGTAATGTGAGATCATTTTGCGGCCATGTTGCCAACCCTTACTGCAGACTTGCAATATGTCTGCAGTATAGGGAAAAGAAGAACATAATCATAATGAAATGTACCCAATGTACTGGTCTCTGTGAATACAGACCTCACTCAGAGCTGTGAGGCTCTGACACTGACACATGGGTTTCTCATATTCCAACGAGCACCTGACGTGCCAACACACACAAACAAGGCTCTCAACTGCATTCCAGTGAAACAATAACATGCTGTAACCTTGACAAAAATCAATCATGTCACGCTGTTCACTGTGATGGCTCACGTACGCGTAACTTTTTTCCTTAGGTGGTTTCTTTATGGTGCTGAAATGAACAGAAGCCGTAACGGGGCTTTTATTGAGAGCTGTTCAGCTCACTATTATGCATGGGAGCTGAAAAATAGCCAGTTGCTGATTTGACTGAGCAAATGATGATTAGACTCTCTGACAGATTATCTACATTATCACTGATAATAGGAGGCACATACATACAATTTTGACGATGCCTGGTGGTTAAGCCGCATACCATTCAACTGCAGGAATAAAGGATCTTTTATTGCATGTCATACCTCTGTTTCTCTACTCATCTTTCGTGTGTCTTATGTATTATTAATTTAGAATGTCTTATTTTATGCGACCGCTAGTCAAAAAACAAAGATACACATCATATACGACACAGAAAGGCACCTGACACAGAATGTCTGGCGTATTTGCTTGAAAAATTACCTAAATAATTTTTAGCTGATTGACCAAATCGATCAATTTACTAATCATTTCAGCTCTAGTTGACTTGTTTACCCAAAGTCAGTTATCTACTAAAAGACAGGTCATGCTGAAGTGTGTCTGTTTTCCCTTTTTTCACACACGTCTTGCTTATTTATCACACAGCTTCATCTATCACCACAGGTTAATAATCTAAATCAAACTGTTATATTTGCTCCAACAGCTCAATCACTGAGTAAAAACTGTGAATAAAAATAGACAGGAAGTACAGGAAAGATCCAGAGGGAGAGTTGGAGGACAGAGGGGGAGCAGATGATTGTAAGGACAGGGAGAAATTGAATTCCCAGCTACTTTGGTGAACAAGGAGATACTGACTGACACTCATGAGTTAAATGCTAATTGAAGGCAGCAGAGGTTTGGATGTGTGTCCTGAGAGCCCAGCCTGAATGACGCACAGCCTTGGACTGAGAAGACCACAGAAAGAAGGAGCTAAAAGCTGTGTTTCTTGCAACTATACGGAGACTATTTTTTGGTAAACTTTACTAATGTACACAAACACACATAGATATTGTCCAATATCAATCAACCAGCCAATCAGTGTTAATAATCTAATGAATTCAATCGATTAAACAAAAAGTTTTATTTGGTTTGGGAGTGCATATGTGAGAGTGAGATAATGAGAAAGGGCAGTTGTTCAAATAAAATAAAAGCCTAAATGTGACACAACGCAAGATTAAAATTGGAGTATAATTGTTTCCTATAGTGGGAATCTCAAAAGATGTAGTGTTCCTCTAGAGATACTTTGGTCCATTTATTTTTTGTCTCACAGAATATAGGCAGATGACTGATGATACTTGAATTTGTTTGCCACATCTAAAATGTAAGTTTTAGTACTTGGAAACAATTGTAGAACAAGAAGTGTCAGGGATAAATGGGGAGGTTTTGGCAACAACTATTATACTCCCACACTCTCTTAGGATCAAAAGAAATTGAACAAATATAAAAGTATAAAAGTATATATAACTTAAGTATAACTAACTGAGGAAACATGACACTAAGAACCTTATATTTGCTGACCTCCGCTGGATTCACTTCTCACGTTGCTGCTGTGATGTAGAGGTGTACTCCAGGGTGTGTCAGTACACCGTGACATCACTGGTGGGTGTGGCTAAAGGTGAGCACACTTTTGACCACATCCAACCCAGAGCTGATACGGATGTGAAACTTTCAACTAGAGAGGGCAAAGAAACATCCTGGTATTGCGTTACTTTTTAAAGTGAAACCATCAGCAGTGCCAATCTTAGCCAACAGCTAAACCACTGACAGCAGCAACACCAACAGTAAGGATGAAATGAAAATAATTCCACTGCACTGAGATCAATATCAACTGAACAACACAATTGGAGGAGTGTCACAACACAAAACAGATATACAAAGATAAAGTAAAAGAAGTAACCAGTGCCTAATAATAGAGAAGATCTCTACAGTGGCAGTAAAAAAAAAAAAAGAAGTACTTGAGCATGTTTGCATGCACCAACATTTTCTGTGCCTGTGGAAAAATGTCTAACTTCACTTTGTAGAGACCAATTTCACAGTGTCATGGCGGGGACAGCACAGAAGAGAAGACTCTACCACTCTGTGCATTAACTACTGACACTCCTTGTAATTGTGTTGCATTTCATTGATTTATCAGTAGCCCAGTGTTCATTCAATACACCTAATCAGTGTCCGAAATCCAATTCACTGTACTGTATTTCACTACTGAATTAGCCACCAATTGTATACACCCACAGTATATCAGAGAACATGTTAACATGCAAACTAGAAACCAGGTTACTGAGATAAATTAGGTTACAGCAGGGAACTAGGAGACATGTTTACTTGCACTGCAGTAACCCGGTAACTGTAAAACCAGCATTTACATGCAGCAGGTCAGTAATAATATTTCTCACCAATATTTTAAGCATAATATACTGTCGTATGCTACTTTGACAGATTAGTGTGATGGTTTTTTCTTTACAGTGTGAATATGTCTAAATCTTACGAATAATTACTTATTTAGAATTCTAGAGGTTTGTGTCTTTATCAGATTTATTGCTCCTTCTGATTTATCCATCAGGCTCTTGTACAGATTGGGAACATTTAATTCTATTTTGTTGCAACAGAAACTCAAGTGTCTGATTTCAGAAATCCAGTCTTGAAGTTTTATTATAAAACGCAGTCATTCTTTGTCATTGTAGAGGCCAGACAAGAAAGATTTGTACTACTGTATGCCCAGACCATAATAAAGACCAATACAACCGTGAAGGAAATGATGTTCCATAAAGTTCTCTCTCAACTACACAGTATTTGTAAAGACTGGTAATAAAACAACGCTATGGAAGGATGTGCTGAAATTCTTTATTAATCAGGCTAAGCAACATTTTTTGAGTAAGTCTCTATTAGTGATTATCCTTATAACATACATATGCATGTTTGTGCTACAACTCTTAAAAGATCCCCTCAAAACATGTTTCAAGACGTGAAAATACTCGAATACTCCTGATACTTGAATAACATTGTTTTTTTCCCACAATAAATTACTAAGTTAACAGTTCTTAAAACTACATCTACTGTCTTCTGCAAATTGTTGATTCAAAAGTTTAACAGTTGAACACAAGACGTCTCCTGCTGCATTGGAGGCTTCAAGTTTTCACATTACACTTGTTGAAAATTGGTCCGTGATTGGCCACCAATTTAGTTGTGATGCCACAAAGTCATCCTCGTACGTTCATGTCTTAAACTCAGATTTATGGCGATCACAGAGAAACATTCCTCCTTCAGCAGATGAATGTGAAAACAGCCTCCACATACATTGTTCTGCACAGTGAAGGTCAAACGTCCAAGTGAAGCAACAAGCGCAAGCTGAAATGCCTCGGCTTACCAATAAAGCTCTTCTTTATACTAGAAATGTTGCTGGAGACTTTGACCTCTTCAATTAAATATCAAATCAGAATCAGTGGCCTCTGGGTCAATTCATGTTATGCAAAATATGTCTATTGTCAAAGAAACATGTAGCTCCTTCTGTGTGGGAGTTAACAATTCCCCCGTATGCCCACGGTGTCTCACACTATTATTGTTTTGTATTGTATTTATTACAAGTAAAGTAAAGTAAAGTAATGTTTATGGTTATATCAATGTAAAAAACTATTTGATTTCAATGTGAACATGGAACATACAAACATAAGACCCATGGTCTTCTCAGGTGTTAACGGGAAGTGCTTTAATACAGCACTCAGCATAGCAAGCTACCCGACTGTGTCCTTTCCTCTGAGGCACACTTAAAGTGTTATATTACTTTTAGAGCTTCAATGTATAAAGTGTTTCCGCAACCAAATGCTACATGCCAAAAAATTGAAAAGTGAACATTTCAGCCAGTTACTGCCTGAACATTACTCCCTCAACAGCAGATTCTTATTCTAAAGATTAGTTTACCCTTGGATTCACTTAACTTTCACCTGCCCTTTACAAGAACCTGATCCTATCTTTAGCTGCTCCCTTTTCTTACCTAGACAAAAAAACGGATATTTTTCACATTATAGCATGCACATTTCCATGGGACCTCTGGGGCAGTGAATGTGAGCACAAGATAAACTGTGTCCACTTTGCTGTGTTTATAAAAATGAATGCTATAGACCATCAAACGCCTGTTCAGTGAAAGGTGAATCACATGAGTGAGCATTAGGGTTACACACCGTTCATTAGGGTTTGTGCACTAAAAAGTGAAAATATTCCAACAGCATGAGATACCACTTAAAGCTGATTCTACCTTAGTTGTTGTAAACGTATCATCTGCAAAGATACTGTGCGCAGTGATGAAATGGAGAAAGTGGCTCAGTATTTCTCTGTACATCTGTCATGCACAACATCTTGGTTACTGTTATAACTGAAATGATGCATCTCCACACTTAAACATGTTTTTTGAGCTGTAAACTAAATGAAATGTCTGTACTGTGCCGAAACACATCAGTGTCTGTGTTAATATTCACATTTCTTACCACATTTTTTTAAAATCTGCATTTCATGGGTTGAAAATGGCTCAACACGCCATATACTGGGTTTAAATGAGCCCTGAACTTTGCGAGGCCAACACTGACATAGAGTCAACCGATTGGGACCTATCTAAGTTATGACATTTATATAAGAAAAGACCCACCCACTACGAAGCCGAACTCTTCCTCGTTGTTTGCATTTTTTTGATTTGCTGTGAGAGAAGGTTCAAGCTGAATTTGATGGTAGAGTTACACTTTAAGTTTTTACATTTTTACAAGGCACTGATAACACTCCGCTCACTTTAAAACTGGCAAATCAGTTATCTTTCATTAAGTGTCAAATCTTGACTTTCTAAACAAAATCTACCGGGCAACATAGCTGTCAGATATTTTAGGCTAACGGCCCAGATCACACAAATGTCTAAGTGTTGCCGTGTAGAATCACGTGGCGATGCAGTAACAGCACACCACGAGCACTACACACACGGTCCACATACATCTCTCCAGTATGTGTGATGGCAGCGGTCGAGTACTGCTAGGCTAAGTCATTTTCTAGCAGAGTATAAATGAGGCTATTTTACAGCACAATGGTTCTAGCTACAAGTTCAGGGCCATGGCCTTAATGTGGAGACGCACAAGTCTTTTCTTCCACCTCCACCTCGCACTTCTCTGCCTTTCGCAAAAAATTTATATCGACTTTTTCTACCTTCCGCCTTCTGCTGTTTAGTCAAAACTATGTCAAAGGACATAAAAAGGGACACTGCACTATGTACACTAAGCCGTAATCACATAACACTCCTGACAAGGACAAGAGAACTGAAACCAATTTCCCTTTGGTGTTGGCACAAACGCTAGGCAAGCATTCAGTTGCATTAAAGTCCAGGTAGAAATTGAAAAGGGCACGAATAAATGGGGGTTGCACCAAGCATTTGGTCTCATGTTGAGAGCCTGCACCACACATGCAAGTGCACACTTACACACCAACACTCAGAGAGGTTACATGGGGAAAAAATGTACATTGGTTCTGAGTGAAGCTGTAATTGCCTTGATTTAAAAACGAGTAGAATGTTTTCCTTTTTTTTTTTTTTAAATGGAGAAGCTCATCTCAGGGCCATGCAGCTCTCACTGTTTTGCTAATTACAACCTTATTAGCCAGGAAGGACTCAGGTGCTGCAGAATCCTTCAGTGAGGGACATCTGTGGCTGACAGTGCCTGGAAGGCCGTGTCATCCAGCCTCAATGGCTAATGAACAAACACAAGGATTTTCTCTCAGATTCATTATCGTCACAATGAATGAATTCCAGGTCCTTTTGGTTGTCGTTCTCAGCATATTATCTTCCCATCAGCCTGTCAATCACTCTCAGCCCACAAACAAACCTCTATCTGCCGACACAAACATAGATGCACACTGTCAAACACACACAAACACAGATACACCCAAACAGGCACAAAAGGCACACACACACACCAACACAGAAAATCAGATCAGCTAATTAAGATGTGGCGGCTGAGTGGGAAGTAAACTCAAACAGGGCTGGACAGATGTCTCACTCTGGTGACTTCAAAAGGGAAATAAAGAACACAGGGCCATGTAATGTGATTTAGATATAATGCTTCCAGGTCAGGGGTGATGGCTACACCGCTGGGCAGTGGGAGAGCAGCTGACAAGCGTGTAACTAACCATGACGGATGGGAATTCAATGGACTGCCTACACTACACACTTTGAGCTAGACGGGAACAAATTACATGGCTGACCACCTTGTCGGCTTCAGCAGAAGAGAAGACTCATTTGTTCCCAGAATATTCTTTTGACATGTGTATGGACTATAATCCAGTCAAACAAGACAGTATTCTGAGAAACATCCTCCTCTCTGATCCTGTTAAAGTGATGTCCAGTCACAACAGAATTATATAATGATTAATGAGAAAAAAAAATGCTTTGCTGTTGTTCCCTGCATTCAAAATATGTGACAATGATGAGGCCGTTTCCACTGTTGAGTTGAACTTAAAGCTGGTGTGTTTTTGTAAATGTTTAAAGTGAAACTGAAATTTACATTTTTGCCAAGAATCAGTATACACTATATCCTTGGTGTTTGTTTTGACTTGTGTACTTATTCAGTCAAAACATTAATTACCAAAATTATAAAAGTACGTTTTATTCATGTTTATTTTGTGATAGTGCACCGTGCATTAGTGTTTTCCAGTTGTCATTCCAATTTGATTGGTGCAATATCTGTGTGTGGGGTCACTAATAATCGGCTCTTAACCAGCTTGGGGCTGATGTTAACTGTTGCTTACAGCCTCATGTGTGATTGGAGCACTTCGTATGTTGCTGCGTGCCTATGGAGCCAGAAAAGTGACTTTTTGGCTTTGAAAACAAAATGTGAACTTGATATTTTTCACATTCTGATGTGTTTTCCAATGACAACGTTCAGATTTTTTCTTCATGTCACTCTTTGTTCAGTCAGTTTTTTTTTTAAATGATGTTTATTTTTTACTTTGTCAGTTTTTCCCGTTTCAACTTTCTGTCGCTGTTTTGGTTTGGGGTGGATAGCGTGATTGACGTATAATCTGCAGAGATAAAAAGCCTTAACTGCGGTTTGGGAGTTCAGGTGAACTCATGAAAGCCTGAAATGTGCGGTCTTTCCCCCCTTGCCTTAATTTGTTAGTGGCAGCCACACCGCACGCAGGCCATTAGTATTATCACTACTTATTTGAAAAAATACGGTATAAAATGATTGCTGAAAAGAGGTTTTGTTCCCTTTGGCCACTCCAAGTACTTTAACTGCACAGCTGTCACGAGTCACTGAAAAAGAGTGACATGAAGAAAATTCTGAACAGTGTCATTGAAAAACTGTAAAAATGTAAAAAATATCAAGTTCACGTTATGTTTTTTAGAGCCAAATATTCTTTTCAATGCCAAATGTAACTGTCACTGCTCTGGCTCCATACGTGACATGACTAAAATCACAGAGTAACAGAACTTCTCTTAGCTTTGTGCTTTGACAGTCTAGTCAATTGCCATCACCACAACTAGCTAGCTAGCCCCCCCTCTTTTTTATTATACACAGCACTGAGGCTGCGTTCACATCATATCACATCAAACAAAACTAATACTTCTTAGTCCACCCGACTTGCAAGTTTGTAAGCTAGTTAGCCAGCTTTGCTAGCTTCCACTTTCCGAGTGGACTACAATCCCAAATGTTAAACGTTCTACAGGCATCTTATTGATGCATAACCAGCGCTACGTGAGCTTGATGAAATAAGGGGAAAACGTATCGTATTAGCAACCATAGGCCACAGGGCTATGGCGTACTACAGTGAGTTGTGCACCACAGGAGTTGGCGCCATGTCTCCTAGCAACACCGGCCCACAGATGTCACTCAACCGCTGCCACGGGAACCACCAACACAGAGGCCTGATGTTTAGATGTTTCCACAAGTACATAAAAAAATGATTTTATCCATTTTGGAAAATAATTCACAGGAGCTACAGTGTCATTGTAGTTTATATTACCTTTAACAAAGCATCTGGAGAATTCAAATATATTAGTGATATTATATTTACTTTGTCATGATAATGAACAATACACCTGTTAAACCATGATCTAAATAAACTATTATCCATGCTGCAATTATGATTTCTCACAAACTGCCAGTATGAAAAAAAATAATTTGGGAATCCTCGGGTGGTAGAGAAAAGCAAGAGACAAAGACATTTTTGAAGCTCAAGAGAAAATCAGAGGTGAGAACATTAAGGGGTGGAGAGCTGAGAGGAGCTATTAAAATACAAGTAGAAAATGCAGACATCAGTAGGGAAGGGGTGAAGGAAGGAATTAAGTCAATGAAGGGTTAAAACACTTCGCCTATTATGCTCCCACTCTTACGTACACCGTGAGAAATTAATAGGAGAAATTAGCTAAGTAATTACCACTTTTAATTGGACTAATTCTTCTGGTCCTGTCACAGCTGCATCCAGAGGTACACTTTCAAACCCCCTCGTACATGTCTTTTTCACCCTTTCACAAACACTGTTATTAATTTCACAAATTTCCGTGGACCTCTTTTAGCCTTTGACACCAGAGCCATCGAATGTGAACCGCTGACAGCTTCCCCTAGATTATTATCTCCGTTAGTATCTCTCTCTTACACAGACTCACTACGCCCTCCATCCCTCTGCGCGCCATCACTTCTTCTTCTCATATTCTTAAAGGAAGGAAACAATGGTGCAGTCATTTGTGACGTCACTTGCAGCTATTTAAAGAGGAACTCCAAATGTAATGTTTTTGCACTGTACACATAATCACATAGATTCTTGTTGCCATGTTATATTAATACAGGATATTTATTTCTTTCTGCTACTCAAACTAGCTTGTATGTGTCCTCTAAGAGATGAAAGATCCCATTCAGCCAAAACGGTGGCCCCTCCTCAACCACGAAACAGGCCAAGACTCTGAGGTCGATTTCCTTTCTGAGCTGTCGTAGCAGTATAAAGCATAAAAAGTAGAACACTGGCTGAACCGCACTTTTCCACACACAACATGTTGACAGTCACTCCAAGTTGACAATTACTCCATCACTAAGCTAAGGAGAATCAACGCTAACTAATGTTAGCTTTGAACCATTGTGTGACATCTCCCGTCCTCAGTTGCTGGGTCCTGGAGGTGCAGACCCGCCCAGAGGTTCACAAATCACGTTGTCGCATAGTATATTGCGAAGCCCCACACATAACTGTTTGCCCCCACCTAGCCCCCTGTTAAGAAGTTATACCTAAGGGGGCTACACATGCAGTGTCCAAAGCTATATAAAAAAGCTAAGAAAAAAACCCCAGAATAGTTTCAGATATGCCAAATATAACCAAATATCATAATGTTCAGCTTGTGACAAGCAAACACAAGATATTTGGGCAAGAGTAAGACAAAATGCTAATGATTTCACTATTTAATTTGACAGGACATTTACCACAGAGGAGAAAGGACTACCCCATCCTCCGCAGTGTCAAGAGAGACTCACTTGCTGTTGCTCAACACTATTGTCTCAGCGATTCATTGATTCGATTGATCCCTGAGCGTTTCACTTGAGATTGAGTCAAACTGTATTTTTCACACAGGAAGGAGAGACTGGAACATCTGTTGCCCCCGATAGCTTTGACTTATTTGACTTTTCCTGACACAGAAAGATGGGTGCCTGCTTTGAAGCCTCTCAGATACGTTAGCCACAATATGTTAACCCAGGACCACAGCAGTGATTCCTGCCGGGGCCACTCACAGAATGTCCTGCCCTGATGGGCTGATGGGAATCAGAGAAAATCAATAAGCAATGATAAACTTCTGCTGTCCACTCAGCTAATCCTGTTAGTGATAGCCGGTAGGATTTAATCGAATGGTTGCACACACTACAAACACTCAGACACGAAGATATGCACGCGCACACACACGCATGCGCGTGCACACACACACACACACACACACCTCTGAGTACACTTAACCCCATAACATTCTTATGGATAAGATCTGTAGATCTTCCACACACTCTCTCCGCTGTCATTTTGTTGAGACAAGCAGCAATTTGAGAGACAATTCATTCAGCGGTTAGAGGAGAATCAGTCAATTTAATAAATCCTTTGCTCATAGTCCAAGTTGGACTAGATTGCGGGAACATTTTCATTGGAGCTGAAGACGTGGAATAAAGACACATTTTGTCCCTATGATCGTTCGATAAAGGAACTCATTTTTGATATGGAGATCAGTACAATGCATGGCAGTGTATGGGAAGCCGAGCAGAAATGGACTTCCTTTGACAAAGACGATCTCTCCACATGCCGTATAGATATCAAAGTGACATAAACCCTGATAACTACTCTCAATACAGCCACACGTATGTTGCAAAGTATTTCTGGGTTAATACTTTAACCCCCCCTCCCCTGAGTGAATAGACATTATAAAAGCAGGCCCCAGTGGCACATGTTTAAAGGTACATTAAGAGAGCACATCAATTGTAGATGACATAATCCCCAGCCCTCTTTTCAGTCGCACTCTCACTTCCTTAATCTCTCCGTTCTTTAACCCTCATCTTCTAAGAGGCTGAAAGCTCCCTTCATCTTCTCCTCAAGCTAGCAGAGAAACCGCAAGCTGCCTGGGGAAAGGGGAGAAGAAGACGTATTACTGAAGTCTGATTAAATTAACACTGTGATGCAGATTTCTTGCCTTTTCGTCTCTCTTCTCGCCTTATCCGACCGCGTGGCGTCTTTGAAAATCAGATGAACTTGTCAAATGAGGGTTTGCACATGTATAATGTGTGTGCTTGTTTGTATATGTGCATCTGCTTTTAATTAATTACTCTTGTCTGTGTCATTAGCAGGATCCATGACTTGGGATCCTGATTTGCATAGGTGTCTTTGATAAATAAATATAAGATAATGAGAGCTAATAAAAGACAGTAGTGCTCTCTCCAGTCATCCTCATCCTCCCCCTCTAACCCTCTGTAACCTTCAGCCCGGTCCTCGAGGCAGAAAGCGGAACCATCCCCTGCAGAAGTACTTTAATTACAAGGTTCCTACATCCAAATAACAAGAGGTTTACATAACTCCCGCATGAGCTGCTCATTATTCAGAAACTATTCTTGCTATCCCTGTCTCCCCCCTCTAATACAAACGGTGTTCAACAATTTGTGAGCTCCCACAATGCACGTCCTACAAGTTAAAGTGAAAACTAAGAAAAGTTCGCTTTGCCTAACCTTACGTCCAAAGGAGGCAATCCTTACGTGTGAACTGAGCTCCAGCTCCGACACTGATTAAATTCCATCTATCTGAAGCTAATTCATCATTTCCATTGTGACTAATATTGTCATAAGAAAGGTGCTTAGTTGACACTCTAATTCACAGAATATGGCACCTCTCGTCTGGTGTGATCAATACGAAATGCCAACAGTAGCAAGAAATACAATCTAGCTCTACGGAGAGTATTAATTATGTTCATTATAGACATTGACCAAGACAATATATATGAAGATGATGCTATAAAAGGAACTGGTTTGAAATATAGTGACTTAACATTAAAGATCATAGATGGGTTTGGAGCCAAAAAAAGTTATATTTCACCTTTTCAAGTCAGTAACAATCAAGCATAGTTTACAAATGGGGAATATACTGTCAGTGACAAATGTGATTCTCTGTGTACCCACATATATGCATGCTACAAACATGTAACAAGCTGAATATAATTCCCACATTACCATCCAACCTGTTCTTCCCCTCACAGAATTCTGCAGCATCTCCTTATATCACATTCGATCCTAATTTATCCCCGCAAAAATTGTCCACCGTATGGAAATTGTGCAATTTTATTACTTCTGGCCATTCACTGCCTGAACCAATGCCATTGTCCTGCTTCTTCTTCATTGACCCCATCCTGCCTCCGCCCATCTGCTCCAACAAGGTGATGTTTATCTCCAGCAGGAGGAAATTAAAGCCATGCTTCATGAGCTGCAGATATGCAAATCGCATACAGTGCAAATAGGTTGTAGAGCTCACAGAGTGGACGGTGTGTATAGGGCAGCCCATTGAGGCTCGCCGATTTGAAATCCAAATCAAGACACGTGGAAGACACACATGTGGCTTCCTAAAAAAAAAGAAATCTGGATTTTGAGATATTAAGAAAAATAAATAAAGAGGAGAGGAGAGAGAATTAATGGCAGACCTAGAAATTAAAAAACAGATTATTTATTCAGCTGGTCCATCAGGGTAGATATGGTTTAATAACTCTTGTTCGACCACATGTGAACGCTTATCTGAAGCTCTGACTCGCACAGCATGGAAATAAGTTCCTCTGATATCACCATTACATGGGATATGTATTTTCTTGAACTCACAAAATTGGAAAGTAATAGTGGCCATGCAAAATGCCTTGCAGTTGTCGAGTATGTAATTTTGATATGCATTAGTGTTATTGTCAGGCGGGGTGTATGGGCCGTTTCCTTGTGTGATTGCAGGTCTGGCTTGTATTGTGGGAGGGAAGCAGACAAGAGAAAATAGTATTAAACCTGTCCTTGCCATTCCAATCTGTCTGCATGTTTCTCTTTATCATTCTGCAGTTTCTATCCACTTACGCTATAATTAAGTTTCCTGACCCCTGCCTTGCAGCCTTAACTAGGCATTGGGAAATATACAGCCACTGCAGATCTCTTAGCTTGATGTGCTCTCCCTCTCTCTCTCTCTCTCTCTTTCTCTCTCTCCCTCTCTCTCTCTCTCTCGTCTCCTTTCCTGTTTCTGAAAATTTCTCTCTCCCACCGTCTCTCTCTTTCTTTCTCTGAGTCTCCATGGCACTGTAATGGAATAAGAATTATTAATCGAGTAATTGTGTGGAACACATTAGTTTGCATTGAATTTCTCTCTCTCATTTTCGATGCTTGATTATCTGGCTGTTGGGCAGACTGGACCCCCTCCCTTCACCTCTCTACCCACCACACTCCAAACACATAGCACATACCCGCACACGCACACACACATACACAAACACACACACACACACACACACACACACACACACACACAAAACGTGCTAGATCACACTTCCCTAAATGGCATAATCTCCCCCTCTGTCTCGTGTGCATTGATGGACACACACACAGACTAACTCACACTCACACACACACACACACACACACACACACACACACACACACACACACACACAA
>JAVQJD010105917.1:0-30130 GCA_036023655.1 Nannoperca australis
CCCCCCCCCCCCCCTCCAGCTCCACCAGATGTGGTTTGAAGACAAAAAAAAAAAAACTCACTCGTACTGGGGCTCTGGCTCCCGGCATTGGCCCCCGCATTATCTCCGCCAAGAGACCAGAAACCGTGTGATGCCATTGACGCCGGTGGTTAGGAGCTGCAGGAGACGCGGAGTCCGTCAGAGCCCATCCACACGCGACGACCCGGAGCTGTTCAAAGCCGCTGTGGTGCTGAATCTGCCCAGACCTCTCCGACTGCCGAAAACCCAGCCGTGCATCCGACAGGCGCGTAATGCTGCCGGAAAGCCCCTAAAAAAAGAAAACGTTTGGGGTGAAGAGAAAAAGAAAAAAGAAGAAGATGAAGAAGAAGAAGAGGAGCACCGAATGCGTCCACGGTGCTCTTTCTGCAGGCGTCCACAGGTGCACGAGGCGCAAAGCGGCGTCTTCCACGAGAAATCCGCAAACACTTCACCGGCGCACTCGGGCAGCGCGCAGCCGCTCTCCTCACTTCTCAGATGATGCGCAGCGCGAGCGGGAGTGCAAGTTCAGGCGCAGGGATTCAATTTGTGCTAAATCTCCCCAACAAAAAAAAAACTAAACAAAACAAAACAAAAAAAACTAACAAAAGCCACTAAAAATGAAGCGCAGCCAAAAGAAAAAGGTGACGAGGAGTGGGGTGAACGCGCAGCTAGATGCCGCAGCTGCTGGGAAATACGCAGCACATATAAGCCGTGCCTAATTGCTTCTAACCCAAATTTCACGTCACTCCAGAAACCCCGTCGTGATGCGCTTCAGGTCCTGACGACGGATCGCGTTATTGCGTCGTGACTCCACACATGCCCAACATCTCGTCCCCTGCGTGCCGAACTCGCCCTCCACGCAGGCAGTTAACGCCAACGTTAATTCATCCGCCCGGCGATTGCGGATCTATTTGTTGGGAGACCGGCGGCTGTATTTGCCCCCCCCGGTGTGAGGAAACAGCTGTGCGGCGAGGAGCGCAGGAGTCCCTCCTCTTTCCTCCCGTTACTCCTAAAGTATTTATCATTCGTTACTTGTTTCACGGAGAATAATTCCCATTGATTTATTTTTTATAGTTTCACCAATTTTGTCTGTATGCACGTGCACATATCACGACTTTTTCACCCCAATATGGTCGATAAACAAAGGTTTTGCCACCCTAAAATCAAATGACATTCTGTACTCAGATCATCTGATTGACTGGTTCTGATGTGGAAGTGCACTGGTGTGTAAATTTAGGATAGACTGAGGTATACAAACACTGGAATTGAAATAGCATCATGGCCTCCACTCCGTTACAAATACAATCGTTTATCCACCATGAACGTGAGCAAACGGACCCCGGGGGCCTCAGAAGTAGCGCGGGCCACATATCTCATGATTTATGAATGCAATCGCCAACCACCGTTTAATGCCAAAAAAAGACAAACGGAAGCCTCCAGCAAAGCCACTGCAACACGGGCACGTGTGCATGCAGCTCCACAGAGGCCTCAGTGATGATGTAGTTATTTTAGTTTCAGACTTTCTGTATGATACTGATTTTAAATCATAGTCATTTTATTTATTAAAACATAGAACTATAGTTCCTTTTTTCTCTGCGACCCAACCTCCGTCTGTACCTGCGCACCCTGTGCAGGCTGCGGGAGCTGGACTCGGCTGTTCCTGCCTTGCCTTCTTGTGTTTAGTCCCTTTCTTTTCACGTCTGTCAGTTTTTCTGTGCCAGCGTGTGCAGTCAGCATGTCGCTGGGGATTCACTAACACTCCCTGTGGGGATTCTCTCCTTTAAAATGTCACATGAAAGGTCAGAGGTTGAATCTCAAAGAGAAGCTCAAGTCAAAACGGAAAAGAGGAATTTACAGGAGCCGGTTTGATATCAACATGACACAGCTGCTTTTGTGTACTCCCTCTGATATCTTGGACCTTTTTATGTTTTTTTTACCACCAAAAACCTGCAGGAATGAAGTGAAATGGAGCTGAATAACAGCATATTATCACGACCAAATGAGCCGGTGTTGCACGGGGGCTCAGCTCTGCTAAATAAACAGGAGATAAATGAAACATCACAAGGAATTTGAGATATTTTATGCTTAAATGAACAAAACGGAGATTACAGCAGAGAAGAGAATGTACATTTCCCACAACATGACAACACTGGAGCCGATTCAACGATGTGTTCTTCAAAATGGATTGAAATGCAAAGTGTTCAAGTGTAAGAGCGTGGCCTTTGTATTTACATGACCTATAGGTATTTGATACTTTTCTAGTTGATGCTTAAATGGATAAGGACAACCTCAAACACAATATTTGACAGACTAAAAAAACAACAAAGAAAAACACATTTGACCGGAAATTGATGAGGAGCAAAAGTAGCAATGTCTAGTTTACAAGTAACATACATAAAACCTTCATTTACAGCGAGTTTAAAGCATTTGATTAATTATATTTACCTTCATCCCGTCTGTGCTGCATTCAGATGAATTAGACTGGTGGTTACTTATGAATGCACTTATTTCTGTAATGTTTCAAGGGTTTTGAAGAAGCTGTGATGAATGAAATACTCCCATCATATAGCATGATATGATATGTGTTAATACATGGTGTGTATCACGCGTCAGATTTTGACGGATTATGTGCCAACTGGCTGAATAAAGTTCGAGGTGTGTTCAGTACTGTTTGATGAGCTTTCGTCTCTGGGAGGTCTTCCTCAGTAGATGCCTGAAGTCATATGGATTCTCCTCAGCGTGGCTCTGCGTGGAGGGCATTCTGGGAACAGAGCGCCTGTCAACACAACACAGTAGACAACAGTGAAATTCATCACAGGGACGAAGACACAAACAACAACAACAACAAAACAACTGAACGAGAAAGGAGATGAAAAGATTCATGTTCTGGAGACAGATCTCATATTGTTTATCATCATCTTCAGCGGTCATTCATCATGTGCATGTGCTGTCTGAGGCAGTGTCCGGGCACGACTGGAAAACAGATGAAATGTCTACATGGATTTGTCACTATGTGTCCAACTGGAATGTGAAATGCAGGTCTGGCATTTTAACAAATAATAAAGCGAAGAACAAGCACCTCACAATTGCCATTCTCACGTATGGTGAACAAACCGTTTGTATGATGTAGTCGACTAAAACCCTGCATCCATCATTTACCAGCAGGGTTGTCTGCAGTCATTAATCTGAGGCCTCCTCAGTTCATATTTTGAAATGAAAACTCAGAACACAATGTTCTGTCATGTTAACCGGATTGTTATGGGGATATGTCAGTTCATTCTGTCATCTAAATGCATTGAAGAGCTCGCTTTTAACACAGAAATCGCAGAATCTGCATCAGTGTATTTAAACACACCCAAATATAACTGGAGTTAGTAAACACAGATTGAAATCTTTAGTTCGGTTTGTGAATCGGCAGCGCTGTTTCTCTACAGATACATTAAAGTACATTGTATCATACAGTCAGCGTGCACAGACACTAAATCAGTGGACTGTTGGAGAAAGATCAATGAGGTCAATCGCAACCTCGATCTGTGTCACATGACGACACCTGAGGCTGCTCGAGCCGCTGATGGTTGATAAAGGTCCTGAAAACAGCCACTAAGAGGACGTTTGAGTCGAGATCACTCCGTCACAAAAAGGAAAATGTACACCGTGAGGAGGTGTGCTTGTGTGTGCACGCTGTGGGTGGTGAACAGTGTACTGGGACACGGTGTTCTGGGACACCGGGCCGCCAAAACAGGAAGTTACACCAACAAAGAGATGAAATCTATGACCTATCAGTTACAATGATAAAAAACAGGTTACAGAAATCAATGCTTTGTTCAAATCATGCACATACGTGTTATCACTGGGGGGTCCGTGAGGCTCTGGGTCAGTGGCCGCCCTCTCTCTAGTTGTTCTGCTGGCAGCGTCCGGCTCCTGCTCTGTAGGCGGCCTCTGGTCCATGGACCGCCTCCGCTCTCCGGAGTGCCTTCTCTCAGGCGTGCTGCTGAGCGACCTGTCCTCCGTGGAGATGGAGGGCTCGGACCTGCTGGTGGGCAGATCCCGGTAGTAGTGGTCATCTACATCCAGCAGCTTTCCAGGACTGGAGCACAAACGGAGGGGGTGGAAGGAAGTCAGGTGGACGGACTTATTTTAGCTTGTTGATATAGAGTCTAGTATGCTAGTGTGAACCTTCTGAAATATATAGGTTTGTTTTTCTTCTCTTTGTTTTTGTCCTGAGTTACATCTTGTCAAATCAATGCTAAAAAATACCAGATCAAGTAATTAAACACAGGGTGCATGTCATAGGAAGTGGCATTGTTAACATCAACTGCATGTGGTTTAGACTTTTTTTCACTTATTTAAAAAAGTTCAGGAGTCAATTCAGCCTTAACATGCTCTTATAAACACAAAGGAGGAATATCATTCAAGTTTTGAAGATAAAGGAGACCTAAAAAAACAAAACACTGACTTTATTTTAAGACATTTTCAGATTTTCAGAAACATTCACATCCAAAATCACCACATTTGGAGATACATGACTTTCACTGGACAGTTAGGGTTTGAAAAATCTACATTTTTAAAGTAACTAAAGCTGTCAGACAAATGTAATGGTGTAAAAAGTACAATATTTGCCTCTGAGATGTAGTGGAGAAGAGTGCGTTCTGACCTCTATATGAACAGTAGAGAGAGGGAAAAAAGAGAATTTGAATGAGAATTTTGACAATGAATGAATCCAGGCTGAAATGAACATGTCCCCTTGTTGTCCCTGTTTTCTGGAAGACTGGCTGCATGATGTGATTGACAAAGCGTTTCAGAGAAAAACGCTTCAATTTACAAAGTAATACTAAAGTTTAGTAAAACTTGTAGGTTAAAGTGGGCCAATATGGGGACTATGCTTTCCCCCCAGTGCCACCATGAGGTTTACACGTGTGGTTTTGAGTGAAATAGCTCAACAACTATTGGATGGATTTCCATGAAGTGTGGATCAGACATTCATGTTTTCGGTAATAGTTGGCTAGCTAACAACGCTTCTTCTGGAGCCACCATCAAACACCTGCTAGATAAATGACTCACATCGGCTGTTCTTTGTTTCTGGTGCCAATTAGCTCATGTTAGCACTCTAAACGACAAAGGTGAACATGGTAAATATTCCTGCTGAATATCGGAATTTTAGTATCGTCACTGTGAGCATGTTAGCAATTTAGCATTTAGCTCAAAGCAATGCTGTAGACTCTGAACCTTGTAGTTTTTAATCTGTAGTTGCTCTTGTTTTCTGCCCAGGCCTGGTTCAGCCACCAGGGAACCAGTTCAGCCCTGACTGCTGACCCAGGGTTGGTTCAGGGGCTGGTTCCCAGCTGGTTCACTGCTCATGCTAACTACCTAATCTTTCCTCTGTTTATCTTCAACAAACTGCTGCTGCTGCTGCTTTTGGAAACACAAGACACTGCTTTACCCGGCACAGAGGAATCGCCCACAGGAATACCATCAACATCAAGTGTTGAAAATGGCCAATATGAAAGATTTATATGAGCTGGCAATAGGTTGAATCACTATTGTGTCACATCTTTAGATAGAAGGTACAAGACAGACAGAGATCATTGCCTAATACTGGCAATAAAATCCAGATATTTGTGATTCACTATCACAGTTTCTGATTAACTCTGCCTCCATATTTCTCCTTGTGTATGTCTTTCCTCCCCTCGTACTATCCTCACCTCCGTCTACTCTTCAGTTTTCACTCCTCTCCCGTCCTCCTCCGCTGTCAGCTTTAGCAGGAGATGCTATCTTCCCTGCTGACCTTCTCATCCTTAATGATGCATGTAAACTGTTCCTGTCCATCGCTGGCTTTATTTATCTGCTAACAAATTATTACCCTTGATGTTCAGCGCTGTGTTGCACTGTGCGTGTGTGTGTGTGTGCACATCAAGGTGTGTGTGTGTGTCTCTTCAGACTGCTGTGATAAAGTACCCTGCCCCCCTTCTTGTTCAGCCAACCGTATCGGTCTATCTTCACCCCCTCACTCTGGGCGGTATGCTCACCTTGTGGCCTGTACGACACATACATATGCATGAAGGCACACACACACTTTTTTTTTTGAAAGATATGCTTTTCAGGATCATTTAGCTATGTATAGATAGATCTTACATACCCAATATTTCTGAGGCCTAGCATTAAATTTCACTGAGTATATCTAGAGAATGTAGCCATAGTGGAAGATGAGGTTAATTCATTTCAAAGAGGATGTGTGTAACGCTGCAGATCGTTAAGTTTGGACCCAGACACTGTCCATATGTTGGCACTGGGCTACAGTCATTACTCTGGAGCGAGCAGGCACCAGGCCAACCTCTTAAAATAGTTGTGATAGGTTGTTAAAATTGGGTTGAAATAACTTACTCCTCTTTCCTGGGCTTGCGTTTATCATCCTGGACAGACCTCTGAGTGGAGAGAGACAGGAAACAGATTACTACATGTCAATCAAACACTCCTAATCTCTGTGTTCAGTCAAAGCTAAATCAATTGGTTTTACAGTGGATACCAACCTTTTGGCTTGTAAACCCTCAATTTGGCCCATTGCAGGTTGCATATGTTTACAAGTTGTGACCAGTTAGCCAAAGAGTCCTAATGACTTTGCTGATACCAATACTTTTCCTCTAGAGCCTCAATGAGGTGGATATCTGTAGTTATTTTATTATTTGTCCAATACTTTGATTAATGACCAAAAACCTGCCTCAGGTGTAGTTTGTGTTTAGTGCTAATTAACGCATATTAGCATGCTAACATGCTAATAGACAGGTAGTCAACATTGTACTGGCAAAATAAAAATCAGCATCTTAGCATTGTCACTGTGAGCATGTATAGTTAGAATTTAGAACAACCTGACATAGCTGCTAGCAAACAAACAAAAATGTATTTATTTAAATGATTTTTAGAGGCCCAAGGAGGTAAAAAAGCAAAACATGATATTGTGTTGCAGATACTGTGTATATATACATTTTTCATTTTTTTATGCGACCTCTTAGGGGGGATAGTGACCCCGTGTTGGGAACCACTGTTTGAGAAGATGTTTTGTTAGTTATTCACCTTTCAATCAAAAGAAGCTTTTCTAAAATATTCAATTTCATTACCTCAAAAGATCTTTAAGTGAAGTCTCGCTCCAATACATGTGATCAAGTTATCATGTTTTACAACTACAGTGCTTAAGCAAAACTTTTTTTGTTTAATGAGGTACAATTATTACTTTTGTTACACTTTATCAAATGTTGAAAGTCTGATCTTCATTATTTATTAATTAATCTATTATATATAAAGGAGTAACTTTGCACTGAGCTATTGTTTGCTAAAATGATTAAATATTACAAATAGTTACATAAGCAGAACACTGAATAAAGAGGAATTGCCTTCAGCACAACCCCCCCCCCCCCAGAATTTCTTAAGAAATTGTTATTTGTCAAATGTAGTAAAGAAACTCTGCAACATACTTTTCCAGACAACTTTGTAATAGGCTGATATGTCTTGCCCTGGGAACATGTGTAAGAATAAGAGCACTACAGAGAGATGAAAATTGCCAATCAATAGTGAATTGTGGAAGCTAATAACTGGGGAAGTAGTTACAATGTCACATGGCAGCAGAGGTTTGCTGTAGTATCTGAAATCGTTCTCCATCTCTTTCTGTGACTCACATGAATCAAGTTGTAGTAGGTGGAGTCTTCTGGTGTGTTCAGGGTCTTTGGCTGCTGGGTCCTGCGGGGGGTCCTCGACAGTCTCTTGTCAGCTGAGAAGTTACAAAGATGGTTAGAAACGTCACACAGTGGTATTATGTTAACTTGATCAGTTATATGAGTCTATTTGCTACACGACGTGCTAGTTTGTGTGCACATGAATGGACACTGAAAGGAAAATTAACCCTCAAACACACGTTTACAACCTCAACCTGCATTTTCTCATTGCCTTCCTGTCCCAGAATGCATTTTGAAATATTTATTGGTGGTGAGAGTTTTGATTCACCTGCATCTGCATTGCATTGCACAAACTAGTATTTATACTTTCACTGTGATAGATTTCTCCTAGGAAGAACTACAATTTACCACTAACTATTCATCATTTTTCTTTTTCTTTACAATCTCAACTGGAAACCCTCCACCAGAAAAGTCGTGTGCATCTGGATTTATGTTCACATTTATCCCTCATATAAGAAAAGGTACATTTTGAGTGGCTATTTTTAAAGGTTATTTAATTACTTCATTGGTTTTTTTCCTCTTACAAGTATTTTTGGGCATTTCATGTTGTTTGAATAACATGGAACAAAGGTCCTTGAACTCGAACAGGAGATTCTGGAACAGTTTTCTTTATTGGGAACGTGATATTGCATTTATTAACATATTACAATGACCTTTGCTTGTTGCTCATTATTAATCACGTTTCATGCGTGGGGAAAACACACGGAGAAAAACAATCCATCATGTGCAGAAGCTCCCAGGTAAAGGAGACGAAAAGTTTCTAATATTATTGAACAACACCAGCTAAAAGGTCATTCTGTATTGCTCAAACAAGTAAAGCCAATTTCACACACCCTCTTATTAATTTCTGCCATAATTGTTGGAAACTCGTGTTCACAAAATGTGATTAACATTTAACGACCTTTCCCATGAACAGTGCGACCGACATTCCCTCCACTTTCACTGTGTGTGTCACAAATGCTTCGGATAATGTTTATTAAGTCAGTGAAATTTACGAGGACAGCTTAGTACCGTCAATGGAGAAATGACATAGTGGGGCTGAAAAGCATCATTTAGCATGGAGCTGCAGTAGCCCTTGGAAATAACACAGATAATTCATTCTGCTTTACCTCAGGCAACGCGCTGTGCTAAAGAAAAGCCTGTAAAGGGCAAACATGCCCAGATGAAAGGAACACTGTGCTCTACTGGAAACTCTGCGGAGTAAAGTGGGTATAATGTTTGTAAAGATTTCATTTCAATAAAGTCAAATCCGACAAAAGCGGGTCTAAAAGTGCACGGGCAACTTGCATGTAAGTGAATTTTACTTAAAGAAATAATTGGACAATTTAGGAAATATGCTTATTATTCGCTTTGTCTTGCTGACAGTTAGACGATAAGATCAACTCTCGTTGGGGCTCTAGAGGAGAAAAGCTCTTGGGCCTGCAAGGTAAGTTTGAAGGTAAATATGGCAGCCGGTTAGCTTAGCTTAGCATAAAGACTGGAAACAGGGGGAAACAGCTAGCCTGGCTAGTCTGTTCAAAGTAAACCTGCCTCCTAATTAACATATGAACTCCTCTTTTAACACAACAGAACAGATATTGGACAATTCCTCAAAGCCCTGAAGAATAATCATAACGCCAGTCAAGTAAAGGCAATCACAGGTATTATTACATAATTATTACATTATTTCCTCAAGACGCCTGAACACATGACAACCGTTGACATTTTAGCTGCGAAGATGGTGAACTTTCAATTTGAGTTCTTACACCCTGAAAGCAATTACACCTATCACCTGTGCAAATCAAATTTGATTTCTGACGATACATTGAGTAGAGAAGCACTTCCTGTTTTGGCACTTTGAACTGACGTTCACCGGTTTCCTGATCTAAATGAGAGAAAAGAGGATGCCGGAGATCGTTAACATCGTCGCCTTCTGTGACAACACCGTTTAGGGTATGAAATAATAAATACAGAACAAATCCTGGGTCTTTACAATCAAGCCTTGAACATAATGCTTTCTTTTCTTTTTAGTGTGGCAGGAAATGTGTCTGAACTCTCTGCTGCTGTGTCTGTGAGGAAAATCAAGAAAGACTCTACTGAAGGATTGATAGACCAACAGAAAAGACACATTTTCTCCTCAAACAAGCAGCGTGTCTTTCTTAACTATCTGATGGTTCAGGGTTTCAAACATCAATCATGTTAACATCAATCCATGCCAACATTATGCAATATATTTATTGCTTTATAATCTGTTTTTCACAGAGCCATTCTCAATTATCTTACTCGGCTGGTGATTCAGGGGAACGTAGCCATTGATTGCTTTTCCCCTCACAAACATGCCATTGTTCTCGGGGTTTGACTGATGGGCCTGGATGATCTCATTCAGTTTCTGCTGCAGGGCTAAGAAGTCCTGAGAAGTCCGTGTGATCTGTTGAGGAGATTTGACAAAAGCAATATGTGAGTGGTGTGGGGGGGGGGGCAGCTGGAGAGGCGGGTTGGGTACAAAATCAAACGTGTTTAATGGTATTACCTCTCTGGAGAAGCTCTCTAGTCGCGCAGCTTCTGTCTGCGCTGTTTGCTTGTTGGCCTTGAGGTTCTTCCTGTCCTTGTACCCTCTGAAGTTACTCTGGATCTTCACTGCAGCCTGCTCTTCCTCCAGTCTCTCTTTTTCTTTCTCAGCATCTGTGTCCTCTGTATGTTCTATCACCACATCAGCAACGTCCAGGGCCTCCTCCTCTGCGGTTTCTTCTTCATTTGCTTTCTTTTGTGTTTCTCTCTCTGCTTTCAGCTTCTTTCGGTCCCGATGGCCTCTGAAGTTACTCTGAAGGACAGTAGCAGCTTTTTCCTCGTCCAGTCCCTCCGGGTTTTCCGCAGAAGCCCCCGGCTGGGATTCAGATTCTTCTGTCTGCATTTCCTGTCCTTCTTCTTTTGGAGGTTCTGGTGTGACTTCTCTTTCCTTCTTTCTCTTCTTAGGAATCTTGCCTTCCTCCTCGAGTCGTTTGCGCTCCTTGTGGCCGCGGAAGTTGCTCTGGAGCACCACAGCTGCTTTGGACTCATCTTGGTCTTTGGACTTGACATCACTTGAAGAAACATCTGCTGCATCTCGAGCTTCCGATGGCTCTTCCTCTTTTTCTGTCTTCTCGCTGCAGATGTCTTTGGCTGGTGTTTGAACTTCGGGCACTTCTTCCTCACCTGTAGGACTTTCTGCTTTCTGTTTCTTAGCTGGGATCTTGCCTTCTTCCTGCAACCTCTTCCTCTCTTTGTGACCTCTGAAATTACTCTGGAGAACAGTGGCAGCCTTGGTTTCCTCCTCTACGTTGACGGCCTCTTCTTGTCCATTCTCCTCCTCCTGCCCTTCCTTTGCAGCATCTGCTGCTGGTGCGTCTTCAGTCACTTCTGTATGTTCGTCATCTTCTGGCACCTGTGTGTGATCACTGTCATCATTCTCTTCTGCTTTATATGTACTTTCTTCATCTTCGTCATTCTCCTCTTGTCTATCAGCCGTCTTTTCCCCTTCCTCTTCTTTGCTGCTATGCTCTCTCCCACCTTCTTGTTCCAACTCTAATTCAGCCCCAGCCATCGTCTTTTTTCTCTCCTTAAACTTTTTTCTCTCTTTGTAGCCCCTGAAGTTGCTTTGGAGAACCACGGCAGCCTTAGCTTCCTCTTCCTCCGCCTCGGATGTGATCTTCTCCGCTTCAGGAGTCTCTTCCTCCTTTTCTTTAAGGGCCTTCTCTGCTTTCTCCTTCTCTTTGGCTTCCCTACAATCAAAACGAGTACATCTTTGTCAAAAAACAGTTCACCGTCTTTTTCTCTGTGAGATATTGTGTAAATTTCCTCTCTCTCACCGTTTTTGTTTGAAGCTCCTCCTTTCCTTGTGCCCTCTGTAGCGGGCTTGAATCTTGGTTGCAGCTTTGTTCTTCTCATCTACCAACTCCTTGTATTTCCTTTTTGCAAGATAGCCCCTGCAAACTGAAATAGGCGACAAGGGAAATGAAAAACCAACGTAATACGCACAACGCTTACATTGTGTTGGATAGCTGACTCCATCTCTGACTGTTATTACCAGCCTGAAACTGGATGACGAAGGCCTCAAACTTCGCTTTGCTTTTGTCACCGGCCACCCTCTTCCGAGCTTTATGACCTCTGTAAGCTAGAGAGCGTGAATAAAAAAATCAAAGCAGGGATTGGCGTATTAAAACCTTCAAACAACGGCTTGATGACTTGTTCATGTTTTAGTAGATGAGTTGATAAATAGTGTACAGTACCTGACTGCAGCACCAGAGCGCTCTGTTCTCGCTCTTTTAACACCCGCCGGTATCGCTTGGCGCCCAGCCAGCCTCGGACGTAAGCCTGGAGCAGAATGAGCCGCTGTGTGGCCTGCTGCACCATCAGGTTCAGGTGTTCCACGTGGTAGTACTTGAGGAACACCTGAAACGCAAACAATCGTACATGTTCTGCGAGACATTGGTGGAGTTGTGGAGTTGCAGTGTTGATCTGCATGGCCTTGCCTTCGTGAGCATAATAAAGAGATTGTGATTGTGTCGTATCAGCTGTTTTTCCACAACTAACCTGATGAGTCAAGTCAGTAGCATACCGTTTTTTCAATATCTATGTATATATTTAATTTTATATATTCTGTTGCTCTCTATATCTTCATTTTTATGATGTGTACTGAGTGACTTTGAGAACATTGATTTCAGGACGAATGAAGTTCTTCGTCTCATTTTTAGGTTGTAGCTTATTAACACTAATTATGCTGCCACTCAAAATCTGGGAGGTTAATGCATCCCTGCTCTTTATTTGGTCCCAAGCACATCCTATGTTGCAAAATGATTTAGTGACGCCCCAGTTAAACCAGTTTGCACCTGTGTCTTATGCATGCTGTATGTTTAATGTTAAATGATTGAAAAAGAGATGAATTCATGGTATTTCTTTTATCAACTAGTAAATGTAAACTATGAACAGTAAAAGTTGAACGGGATAACAACACATTGATTGAAACAATGAAATACCTCTGCTTACCTTAGTCTTCCCCATTGCCCAGTTCTCCAGCTTGGCCTTCTCCAGTATTGCAGCACATGTTTCTGGAGTCACAGCTGGCTCCTCGTGAGCATGGAAAGCCAAGATGTAGTACCTGCAATCAGCCGGACGCTTATACAAGGGCCAACACACATCACACATCTACTTCTTTCTGAATAAGCCCAGCCTGCTGACCTCTTTATGAAGTTAGCAAACAGGATGCGGTGAGAGTAGCCCTGCCGTCTGATCTTGGCGGTCTCCAGAACCCCCGTGTATCGCAGCTGAACCAGGACCTTCTCCCGGTCAAACTTGTTGGCTTGGCGATCGTTGTTTGGTTTGATACAGCGAACAAAGTGAGGCTGTCCTGCCACCATCTTGGACAGCAGGTCCATCAGTGAGTACTAGAAACCACATAAGGCAGCTTGATTAAGGGCTCGTGTAACAATGATGGTAGGAAAAATTGAGAAAATAGAGAAAAACGGACTTCTGAACTTAAATCTGAATTAAGATTTCAGCAATTATGAGAGAAAACAGTCTTACTCTGAAGTAGGAGGCCACTGTCTGGGTTCTCATGTTGGTGGTTTCTCTCGGGTGGTAAGGCGTGTCTCCAGGTTCCCCCTGTTGAATCAACAAATATAAAGCTGATCAAAAAACACAATCATTCATGGCGTACTGTATGTGTCTCTAAAATATTTTTGTACAATGCACATCAAGCCAAGTCGGACAGAGCACAAGAGGACGAGGTGAGGAGATAATATACAGTAGAGTACACCGGTAGGTGATCTTTAAAACTGTAATGTAGGTCATTCAAATGTTTTTCCATCTACATTTTTATCAATGCCCGTTATCTTCCTTTTGAAAAATCACCAATCACCGTTTGCATTTGTATGGTGTCATCAAGAGGCATGTGAAGCAAGCATTTTTTTCTCTCAGGAGAGAGCTTTGAATCCAGAGAAGGCTGCGAAAGAGACGCAAAAAATGGATAAACAAAAAAAGTGAAGTCAAGTGAACGGTCTGAATAAATACAACTCATCTGAAGATTTTATTTCAGAAATTATTCTCAGTTAGAAATCTGAATCAAACAAAACCTGGATGCTTAAAACACATCTTGTTAAACTATGCGCTTACAACAATGTACCGCATTTGTAAGGCAACACAGAATACATCAATGCAATTTTTTTTAAAAGATAAACGTATTCCCGTGCATCCAGAACACTGTATTTCGTAACATTTTAAAACAAGCTACGTCTACTTCTCAGCACAATTACACCGGGGGGAGACCAGTTTATAGCAAGCCATCAGCATAATGCTGTCTGTAGCGTTTCGAAGGCTCATTGTGCCTCTTAGGAGCCTTTGATGAGCTTTTTGTCTAACGTATGCAGATGAATGGAAATAGATTCAAGAACTCATCAAACGCAGTTCATTTAAATGTTTCTACTGTCAATTGCTTTTAGGTGAGCAAATTGCCTCAGGCCTTACATTTAGCAGGCACTGCAATCATGTACCGCCACAATTTAAGCAAATTCACCAAAGGAAGCCGCGTCAGTTCTTAAAGTATTTGGCCATTGGCAAGTGGAAGCTAAATTTTAAGTTTCAATACTTGATCTTGATCTGTAATTAGTTATCAGCATGAGGCATGGTGATAGAAAAAAACAGCGTATGCGTCTACGTTCAGAGGACTTAAGATGGGGAAGTGTTTACTGTGTTCTGCCAGGCGAGGCAATAACATGCACCCAGACTGTCTGCATACAGTTAAAATAGCTTGCTTTGCTCAAACTATAAACAAAACATCTACACAGGATTTAGCTGTCACTGACTAATAAAATTACAAACCACTCGATTTGTACATTTTAGGAGATCTAGAGTGAATGAGGGTGTTTAAACTGGTAATATAACACAATCATTGAGACACAAACTATATAGAAATGTGTTGATTACCTCGCTGAAAGAAAAAGAACTGTAAAAGGTTAGCACTCCCATCTTTTACGACAGAAATGCAGAGACAAAGAGAGAAAGAGAGAGGAGGGGAAAAAAAGACAAAAAAAGGTAAGAATAAAAGAAGCTTTAATTACAGTAGAAATGAAAAACACTGTAGAGACAAGAGAGGCTGGATTGTAATTCAAGAGTGGTTTTTGGCTCCGGTGGTGAGAGCAAGAAGGGAAAAAATAGATTGAACAACTTCTCAGGGCAAGTTCTTGATGTAGAAGATAACACAGTGATAATGCAGACAGTGCTGTAAGTACCTTGGCGAAGGTGATGGTGCGTGTCGGAGTCCGCGGGCTGCGCATTGTGTTTACGCCTTTACCCTTGGTGTGGGCAAGGTTGCCTGTGAAATAAACAAGGGATGAGAGTCGGTTCACACAAACACTCACCGGGGGAGATTTAGTCATCCACAGAAACGGGGCTGTGAGCATATTTTGTATCACTTATGGTAAATTAATGAGGTTCTTTTTGTAGCGGTAAAATGCCTCCTGTCACACTGAACACTGTAAAAAATAAAACTGTTTATCATTTAGAGCTAAAATAAAAGGAACTCCAGTTGCTGTTGACGAATCAGCAGCGCTCGATTGGATAGCTTTGAGACTACTTTAAGAGAGTGATTAAGTGATTATTGGCTTTGTGATTCGATTTTGACAGAGCTGGCGGCCTGCTCTGCCAACAAAGGATACTCTCGCTGCCAAGGCCAGCTTATTACAACAACAGTCTGGCTAACAAGAGAGCAAAGTCTTGCTAAAATAAGTAACAATAGCCTGTTGTATTACTTTAAGTATGTAGTCAGTGCCGCTGCTTATAAAGCATTTAATTAAAAAGGTTGTAACAAACAAACTTCCCTCTAATGTTTCTTCCTATTTTCTTAGGAGAAGCTACATGCAAAGAGTTTTTATTTTTATTTTTACCTGTTTTAGTGAGGGGATGCGTGACAAGTTTGCGAGTGAGCTCGTTTTCTGACGACCTCAGCAGCAGGACAATGTCGGCTGGTAGCGTGTCCCTGTTTTTGGCCAAGAAGCCTGCAGCATTGTAAATCACCTTAGAGTTTGGTAGAGAGGGAGGACACGCTTGTGAAGGCCGACACACAGCAAGGAGCTTCAAAACAAAATCATCATCAACAAATATCAGTTACCTTTCCAGCGTAGTGGTGAATGCCAAAGCCGAGGTCGACCCGCTTTGGTCTCCAGAAGCTTTTGGTCTTGAGGTTAGTTTCAAATTTCTCTAAAATATCCAATGATACGTTAAATAACCTCACAACCACAACAAATGTGTTCTGTAGAACAACTCTGAAAAGCATAAACGTATTACATCTTATATTAACGTATTGAAAAGTGATTATATACACAAACATTCACGTCTGTGTCAGATTGCTCTAAAAAAAAAAAAGGGACTTTGAGGTAGTGAAACACTTTTTGATTCAGATCTGTTTGTTGCTCCACAAGTCACTTGTTCTGCTGTGTTTCTGTGGGGCCAAACATTAAAAGACATTGGGAGAACATACAACAAAAGGGTGCTACTGAGGAAGACCTTGCATGCTCAGTATACTTTTCCGGGACAAATAAAGATTGTAAACAGTGAATCCACTCTAACACGGACGTCCTCCGACCGTAAGCTGATGAGACTGACCTACGAGGGTCTGGTCGGTGCCCTGTGGGAAGCGACTCTCCTCATCCAGGAGTGAGAGCATCCCCATGGGCTTCTGTAAGAACAGGTCCAGGAGAGGCCGGTTGTCCTCATACTCAATCATCCGAGCGTCCACCTCCTCATTCAGGTACTCATCCTGTACAGAAATGGCAAACACTCTGAATATAATCATGGCCTGAAATGTTCTCAGTAGGTCTAAATATTGTATAAAGTTTGGTTCATAATCTGTTCATCCCCATCTCTGTTTGTTGTTGTTGTTGTTGGTGTTGTTGTCCTCTATTCTGGGACAAATAAACGACCCTTTCAGGCTCAACCAGCTCTGCCAAGGCCAGAAATGTGTTGGGAAATGTGTCAGGAAGAGCAGCTGACCAGCCAAGAGAAACGTTTGGATTTATCCAACATTTGCCACCTGGTAAATAACGGAGCCTAAAATAGAAAACCGTGGTGGATTCATCCTAACCAGCAGCTTTCTCTTCTGTTAGCTGCATTTTATTTGATGTCATGCTAGAATGGAGAGAAATCTTAAACTTTACAATACGAGTTGCACACTGGAGACATCTGACTTCATAAGCTGGCTGTCAGCCTACCAATAACAAGCCAAAACCAATGCCAGAATTTGTCGCCTCTCGTTGTTTCCTACTTGGCGACGCACTACCCTTCCTCCCCCCCTTTGGGATAAATCTGGTCTGGAGGGCCAAAATGAGCAAAGACCTCCACTTTATTCTCAGCTAACCTGATCACATCAGGTTGACTGACTCTCAGAGCTCCTGGTATGACTCAGCAACATTACTGGAGACTTCTGTTCCGAGTGGAAAAGGACAAAATGGGAACAAACAACATCAAATCTGCGTGCTTATTCTAGCATGGCATGCACACTGTGAGGTAAACAAACCACATAAACAAATCTGCAGGGATGCAGACAGCCTGGGACAATATGTAACCACATGTGTAAACATATACGGCAACATGTAGGTAAATGTGCTTTATTTTACTGCTTATTATTCTCACTGCTCCACTCACTACCATACCCCTATGCTTTGTCTATATGGTGGAAGTATAGGACAAATGTATTTCTGGGCCGGGCGCCAACAATACCCAAGAGTGAGATTAAGTCAAACGCTAACTGTCTTCAACTCCTAATTGACCCTCGTTTGGGATGATTTATAGCTCCTCTCCATGGGTGAGACCAAATCATTTAACATTAGCAAACTATTCTCTGCCCACCCCCCAAGGCAGAACACTCCCCTCGAGACTTCATAAAGGGAGAATCGCGGACCTCATTCTCCCGTAAATAAAGACAGCAGTGTATTTTACCCTTGCCGTCTCTCTTGAAGCGTGGAGTGACAAATGACGACATGTTATCACCATTTAGATGGAGATGAGGTAGTACCAAGGTGAAAAATGCATACAAAGTGCTTCACAGGAGGGATTCAAGCACTCCGAGAGCGTTCTTTGATTTCAGTGATAGATTAGGGTGGATGCTGGTCAAAGCCATTTACCTGTTCCCAAGCGAATATGTGCTGGTTGAAGTAAAACTGGATCTGCTCGTTGGCGATGTTGATGCAGAGCTGCTCAAAAGAGTTCTTCTTGAAGTTCTCAAAACCGAAGATGTCCAGGATGCCGATGTTCAAGCCCTTGTCGTCCTCTCTGGAGGCGAGAGAAACGAGAAGTCTGTTTATTTAAATACATTTTACATTTAGAAATTCTGGTTTACTGGTTTTTGTCATTTGTGTCAAATGTCCGCAGCAGTTTGGCAGCATCCCAGTGAAAACAGGGATTAGACAACACATCAGCACCAATACAACTTCTTTTTGTCCATCCCCTCTATATATAAACCGGTCTACACCAGTGGTTTCCTCTTTTTTGGCCCCATACCGCAGAAAATTAAGCATTTTCTAGTTGCGACATGTGACCTGTAATTCAGCAAGTTATTTCCTCTTTCTCAAATAGATTTATTGAAATACGTTTCAGAGGTCCAAACATCAAAATGAAATCTGGAGCAAAGTCTAAATAAATAAATAAATTAAAAAAAATAATATATATATATATATATATTTATATATTTTTTTTTTTTTTTTTTTTTTTTTGCTTTCCTGTCCTGTTAATGATCTTATTATATAGATCTATTGTTTCTAGCTGGTAATACTTTTTCATCCATACAAATGCAGAAACTTTCTGAGATAACCTCATTCTGCATTCATGACAGCCAAACACACCCCATCACATTTTCGGCACCCGATCTCACCCTAGGTGGCTGTCGGGCCGCAGCAGTGTGTTGATGCGGTTGACAATCCAGCTGAAGAGGCGGCCGTAGAGAGCCTTGCCCATGGCGTCCCTCACCTCCGCCGCCTTTTCCACGGTGTTGGGCCTGACGATCGTCTCTCCCCGGGCCACGACGCAGTGAGAGGTCAGGGCTTCCTGCAGCTCGTCTGAGCGGATACACAGCAGTGACGCCACTAAGGGGACATTAGATAAGGATTGGGATGAAAGTTGACATTTCTAAAGTAGAACGAGTGCAAGCAAGACAAGACAAGTGTGCAAATGTGCAACCTTAACTGTCCTCATTCAGACTCAGACAGGAGAATAATGTTGTGACGAGGTGCTCATCGATCACATCAAATCAATAAACCTCATCTAGACAGCTTTGTATTACCAGTCAGAACTGATGTTTAAATTGAGAAGATCTAATAGCAGAAGAAAACAACGTCCTGTAAGATCTAACCATCGCAGGGGCACGTTTGGTAATGATGTTTCTGTAATAACTGCAATAGCCCGGCAGCACCGATGGACAATTTATTTCAGAACAACAGTTTAATAGAGATGAGTGGAAGAGGGAGGGTGAGGAGAGGGGGGGTGTAGCAGCGGAAATTCAAAGTCACGTTTGCTTATACATCCTCATATACCATCTCTCTCTCTCTCTCTCTCTCTCTCTCTCTCCCCCCCCCTTCTCTCACCATTCTCCAGGACAGGAACGTTGGAGATGTCGCTCTTGTCTGTCTGGTGCTCCGAAGCAACCGGAGAAAACTCGATGTCACCGGAGATGAGGATGGCAGCCAGGGTGCTGTAAACGCTGCCCAGCTCCTGCAGAGAGGATGATAGACAGGCAATGTTGCATTCTTCTGTAGAAAACATCATCAAATGACATCAGGTACATCTTACAACCTTATGTGCTGACTTGTCAGGATGGAAATCTTAAAAAATGCCTGTTTTTCTACTTTATTATTAAGTACCAGCATGTTAGCGTACAGTGGATGATTACTTCCTAATGATGGTAGACAGTCATGTTGAAGTTGTTGTAGGTGTCACACAAGGCCGTTTCTCAAATTCAGCTAGCTTACATTTTTTGCTAGCGCCTCCAAAGTTACTTGTTCATGAATGGTCAGGTATCAGGGGTACATTTTTTGATAACTATTGCTCGTTAATCATTATTAGGATCTCAAATTACAAACTTTTACCCTCAAATTAAAAGACTTTTGCACATGATTTGTGCTCCCAATTACAGCATATGGGTGCCATGAGGGCTAATGGTCCAGTTCGAGTACTGTAACATAGTAGTCCATTGTATTTAAAATTGGCCAATCAAATGTCCTTTTGTACATAGGATGCAATGTTCTTTACTGGCCACAGTGATAAATAGATGAGTTGGTTAGCTAGCCTCAAAGATCGTCTTCATACACACTCTGTGATTTCATGCAAGACAAGATGTACTGTAGAAGAGAAGGTAGTTCCTCCACTGCTGCCAAGCGATTACAGGATAAGTACTATTGACGTGCAGATCCCAAAGGCAATCACTTCTTTGGGCCTCATTAGCCTTCACAATGCCAACAGCTGACTGCCTACATGTGCCTGTAGCTTTATGCTCCATCACCACACAGTGGACCTGAGGAACTACTCTAGTTTTAAGGCTTATTTTATGTTTGGTTGGTTTATTTTAAAGTATATATATGAGTATACTTGCTCAAATGCTGTCTTTTACTCATACACAGACTTCCATAGATTACATAGTACAATGCTGTGAGAGCATGTCTGTTAGGATCAAGGTTATGGGCAGACCTCTTTCAGCTTTTAGCCCAGTAACTGACGCAGTAGTTTGTACCTCCAGGGTGAATCCAATGACTTTGAAACACTGCTCCACTGCATCAAACTGCTCCTTGTAGAAGGTGTTGCTCACTATGTCAGGCCCTAATTTAATGTGCTCGTTACACAGATACCTGCAGATCAAAAAGGAAGCACAAAGGTCAGGACGGGAGGAGGTTTGTGGTGGGAAACAAGAGAGAAGGGCTGAGGACTGTCAAACCTACTTAGGGGTTTTGCTGTCGGAGAGCTTGTAGTGGGCTAGTTTCTTCCTGTCAGCCAGGCCGGCATAAATGTAGTAGAAGATGTGGAAGTTCCTCTCCCCTCTGTGGAAACACACAGAGACATAGCTTGGAAATATTGCAAATATAAGAGCAATGAATAAGGAAGAAATAAAACATGCTGGTAGCTTTAAAACACAAAGACAGAATCTACTCTGGTCCTGACAAGGCTGAATAGTTCTCCTTGTTTGTTGTTAAAGAAGCATTACACTTGTTTTACACATAAAATGAGTCCCAAAACAAAATGCAGGAAACGGTAATTAGACAAGTCAAATAAATACATCAATAAATCATATTGCTGGTTAATAATTTCAATAACTAGCTCACATTATTAGCATTATCTTGCTGTTTAAAATGCTTTGTAAAGAGCTTATACAGTGACACTGTGGCAGTATGGAGAACAGTATATAACATTGATCGAACTGGCCGGTGTAGTTTTATGATGAAAGCTAGGGGAAAATTAAGTTTAAACTTATATTATATTAACAAAATTAAAAGTTTAGCTTTTTAAACCAACTGATTGGAGGTTGGAGAAACATTTTACAGCTTTATATAATCTTTTCACACTTTTTTAAACCAACAATATTCGTATAGTTTCATGGATGTAGACGCAGGTGTTGTATTTTTTACTTGTCTAATGACCCGTTACTGCATTTTGTGAATTTAGGGGCACCTGTAGCTCTGAAGGATCTTTGTTAGTCTTTGTAAAATACCCCTGATGAGGATTACCCCTGGATGATTGGCTGAATTTATAGAAGAAACGTTTTTACCAAATGTACCAAATTAAAATGTATCTTTAGACATCCTGTGTCTTGTAGAATAGAATTTTCTGCTTACTACTATGTTCCTTACAAAACAAACCAATCTAAAAAAAAAAACACCGTTCCTGGCAGAGGTAATGAAATATGAACACACCTTTGAAGCATCTTAAACAAATAAAACTTGTTTGCTGCCAATATTAGTATAACTAATAACTAAAGAAAGGGGTAGATATGCACAGCGTTTGCAGCCAAATCAACTCCTCTGACCTGCGTCTGTTTTCTGATGAAATACTTGAGTCTGCCTTTGAAGTTCCACTAAGGACACTTGCAAGACCACAATCTTTGATCAAACAGGAAATAAGCTAGCCCCTCCACTTGACCCGGCCCGCTCCCCCGGCACACGATAAGAAGAAAAGATGGATTGACTGAAGTGCAGGTGGAAGGCAAATGCCACCAGTTTCAGATGGAAAAGCAGAGGTAAAAGGAAGAGAGACCATTACGCACTGATCCCTGGCCAGCAGGCAGAAAAATTACCTTCTTGGCAATGTTCTTTCAGAAAAGGTACAGAGACATGATTTACATTTCTATAGATGTCACAGTCAAATGAAGGTCACAGCAGTAGTAAGTGTTGCTTACATTGGACAAAAAGACAAAGAAAAAAGGAAGTGATATTTACACTGCCTGGTGGATGACTCTGGATTTCTCCAGCAGGTACTCGGATATCTGCGCTCCAACCACTGTTCCTCCGTTGGTGAACTTCATCTCCAGGTACTTGCCAAAGCGGCTGGAGTTGTCATTGATGACTGTGCAGGCGTTCCCAAAAGCCTCCACGAGGCTGTTGACCAGCAGGATCTTCTCCTGGAGCGTCTGATTATTGGCCTGAATAAAACATTATTTCAGATAAGTAACTGGGGAATCAATAGAGTGGAAGTAATAATTCTTTTGTCAAGAAGTGATGCATGAATTCCTGCCATGTGCCTTTTCTATTCCTGTTATTCCCATCAAAAGCAACACTGCCGCTTCTTATTTCATCCTTCTGCTAATAAAATGTGCAAAAAGTGAACAGAATTTTCTTTTCAATCAAATCAGGACTGGAATCAGCTGGATGTTCAAATTGCCTTGAAGGTGCATTTTACATATTGAATTTTCTAAATATCCACAGTTGGTTAGGGGTGCACAGGTGACATGCCATGCCACACTGCTGTTGTCTCATTTAAATCTCTAACTTTGTAGTTCTGTCGGAAATGCTTTAGCATTTATATTCATTTCTAAACGTCCTGTGGGTCACAAAGTCTTTTTTTATTTGCAAAATCAGTTCACTTACTTTCTGATGTTTATTGTTTGGTCTGATTTTAAATAGCTTTTTATAAAAACATTTTGTTATAATTTTATTTTGAATAAATAAGAAGAAGAAAGACGATGCTAATGAAATGTTCCATTTATGGACTCACCTTCCCGAGAACAGTCAGTTGCTGCACCAACAGATGAGCGCTCTCTGTTTTCCCAGCTCCACTTTCCCCACTGATCACAACACACTGTACACGGAAAGATTAGTGTGACGCTAGTAACAATAATGCTACCAAAATTACACTACACGGACATGTGACTCAGCTAAATATTTCAACAAACAAACATCAAAACACCTTTCTGCGCTCAGGATGCTGTAAAATAATAAAGAAATACATTACCTGGTCTGCGTTGTATGACACCATGGACTGGTAGGCAACATCAGCCACAGCGAAGATGTGTGGAGGGTTAGCTGTACGCTTAGCTCCTATATACATCTTAGTGTACTATGAAGAGAAGAGGGTTGAGCATGAAAAGAAAAGACTGAAAACATGCACATGAAAGTAACAGATTTATAGACAATTAAATGAATGTTATTATAAGGTGGCTTTGCAACTTTGCGGTACAATAGACATTATGCCCTTTGGTACAAACAGCCTGTCCTTTCAATGCATTATATTTGTGTTCTGGGAGGAGAAGCATGAAAAATAGCAACAAACATGAGGCAAAGACAAACACGATGATTGGGAGGAAAAATACAGTCAGTGAGGTATGAAAGAGGCACGAAACCAGGAGCAAAGTGTGTGTGTGGAGGTGAGGCTAAATGAGATGCAGCAGACTGAAGAGCTTCAGAAGCACTAATGAGATACGCTGGGCTACATTCAGCGCCTTATTGACCAAATGCATGAGCACAGGAGCGGAAGAAAAGAAACACAAAGGCCCACATCCACCGACCTGAGGAGTGTATATCTCCATCTTGTGGAAAGGATTGACAGCGATGAGGATGTCTCCCACATACGTGTAAATCTGATCTCTTCCATAGCGACTCTGAAGCTGCTCTGTGACCGTGTTCTGAAAAAACAGCAACAAGCGTGATTCACACAACCAGTTTAAGATGTTTCCTAAACAAACGACGACCTGGATCATTGTCAGAACCATATTACGAAAGACAACAAGCTGTACTTTAGCTTATGTCCTGCCGCAGGTCAAGGCCTGTGACGCATGTTACACCAATGTATCATCTTCATGTCATACTGTGATTTATTCTCCTGTCTTCTCACTGGCAGGACAGGAACATCAGCAGCAGCAGGGCGGCACTGCCTCCCTCATACCAGCAGAGCTCCTCATGTTGAAGGATCGGTGGAATCATCCACTGGCAACTGAGACCGACTGCATCGTTCAATACGCCGACGCAGATTTCAGATTTGATAAACTGCTTTAAATGTTATTTGTGCAAAAGACGCTGCCGTGCATTTCTCTTTCTGTGGTTGTTCAACACACGAAGATGGACGAGTGGGGAAGAAATGATGCTGAATGTTCTAGTTAACAAATATCAATGTGTCTATATAAGTATTTCTTTAACCTTGATTGATGAGCGAGAATGATTCCATGACTAAAAATATCACAAAATATCATTTAAAAAATGCATGAAAATCATTTTGGCCAGTCCAGTAGAATTCATATTTTTCAGATGTAAATGTAAAAATAAAAAAAATGCTAGTTGTTTGCTACAAAAGGTCCATTTAGTAGCTGAAGCTTTTGATTTAAATCATGTGATCTTCCTCAGCAGAAAGAGGTTGCTCAGCTGTCATGGAAATGAAGATTTTTTCGGAGGTTGTTGTTGTTGGCTTCAAAATTGAGACTGGAAGTTCATTCTGTGTCTGAGGTCGATAATGAACTTTAAACCTCAGCTCTGAAGCCCCTCGTCTATGGAGGAAGATCATGTCATGCAATCAAAAGCCCAAGAAAAGCTTCAAAAAGGAGCTTGTGGTGAAATTAGCAGCTGTTTCCAAGATAACAACACATATTAGTGGGGGTTGCACTGAATCTAACAATTGTAATCTGTTTGCATCATTCTTGCTTTATTGTGTTCACTGTGAGCATGTCTCTCCCCCCGTGGCTACATGTCTGGTATCTTACCTCATCAAGAACTTCTAGGGTGGCGAGGTCGTCCACCTCATCGGAGTCAGTCTGTGTCTTCATGTGGCCTCCTCTTTTGGTGTGGATGCGTTCATGCCTAGAACTCACAGAACCCCCAACCAAGTCTCTCACTGAGCAACGTATGTAATGTATATGCTCTCCATGACAATGTCTGGCATCTTCATTTAAAGTCAATACATTATGAGACCTGTAGCAGCGCACAGTGCTGCCAATGGTATTTGCTGGGACCAAATGGTACATCTCTTTACTTAAAACATACCCTGAACAATGCAAATAGAATCAAAGCATTAGCATTAATGTTGAAGCATGGGGCCCATCAGAATGCAGTTCCTTCTCTGTGTAAGAAGCCAGATGCTGACTTAAACTTAAACCACATTTTAATAAATGTTCAATCTGCCACCGGGAAAACTCTTCAGTGCCATGTGTACTGGCACCTCATAACCACACGTATCTTTCGTTTCCGTTCGCCAACGCACCGAGGTCAGATCATTCAAGACAGCAAACTTGCAATGTATGTTTACTTTTGCAAACTGTACGTAGAAAGTTTACCAAAAGAATTCCATCATTTTAAATGTTTGCTCCAACAGACACGACTTTGTGACTAATAGCTAAATCATTTAAAACACCAGCTAAAAGAAATCAAAATACATAAAAAAGGACGGCACTAGGTTTTAGCTTTAGTGGCTAAGCTGCGCCTTGTTATAGAAAACTGTAGCGTTTAGGAACTTTATTACAGTCTATTGTTTCCTCACATAATGTGATGTCAGAATATGTTTGATTACATCTGATTAGCAGCCACATCTAAAAAGAATGTATCATTATTTAGTTGATGATGGAGGTAATTTCCCATCATGATTGCAATTAATCTCTGCTTAAACTCCATTCATCTGAAAGCTAATGACGAACGCTGGTGATCTTTGGAGCACATCGACTGCTGTTGTTGCTTTACAGCGAAGGTCATAACCCCAGTTACTACGGCATCAAATGACAGGACCATACAAAAACAAAAGGTAGAAAAACTATGACGACAACAACATCAACCATAAGACAGACAACAATGTTTACGATGGCGGGGGGGCAGCATGTAAACAACCTAAGCCCATGTAGTTGATTACATGTGAGATCACAACTACAACAAGAGCTCGGAGTGAACTAAAAAAGCCAATTAATCTACTCCTACTGTTGCATGAAGGTCATATAGGCATTCGTTACCTGTCATTACTGTCTGTGCTTCTGTCTGTCTTTCCATGATGGCTTAAATGACAGAAATAGGATTAACATTTCACGACCGTATGGGCATTAAACACTTTCTGGGCCAACATTTTGACTCGTGCGACACACACTGTGCAACCTGCACCTCGAGAGAAGCTGGGGCAGGATTGAGCTGTTGTTTATGCGAGGTTGACAGGTTGTAAAACATCCAGCAAGGAGGGTAATTTGGATTATACTGTCTGCAAAAGTTAATCAGCAGCCTAACATATAAAACCCGCTGACAGGAAGGCTTGAAGACTTTACGACAACATCTATCAAACACTTTCTGGTGTGTGAGTATTCTGCTAGACAAATAGGAGTACTATGACTTCCAACAATGTGGGATTTTGGACAGGAAACATGCAAATTCAGTTCAGACAGTACCTTGTTTTTTCAATGACTCCTATTTGTTGGTTGAGATCAATGAGTTCAATCAATTGCTTCTGCAGTATTTTCTCTCTGCCAACAATCTGTTTGATGAACACATGCTGGAGCAGGTCTAGCACATTTGGTCTCAGCTCAAAGTCCTTAATCAGACATCTGTGGAGAGGAGGAGGAAAAAGGTAGAGGAGGTGTGCAATGAATATCTTGGATTCATATTCAAATATTCTGGTTATCTACTATCAGTGTAAATATTTATTATTCGCAGAGGCTCAACAAGCCTGCTAGCATCCAGCCTCACTTGCAGATGAAGTCATTAAAGTCGTCTGACCACAGCTCCGGCTGGTGGAGAGTAGGCGGAGGATTCCTGTTAAAAGAAAGCAATGGAAAAGATAAATAGACTAGATAAGATGAGATGGGATTCACGCAGGCGGGGCGGAGAACAAAAGGCAGAAGCACAGAGTGGAACGGTGGAGTGAAATTTTAAATATCCGTCATCGAAGTCATGTTTCTGCGGTGGCATGAGGCAATAACAAATGCACTTGGGTATTGGCTTCACGAAAGAAAAACAATTGGATATTGAATACATAATCAGGTCTCATAATCTTAAGGGCTCACCTGTAAAAATCCCATTCAAACAGACACAAATTGTTAAGGGGTCAAGTGTAAGGCCTCATGGCCGGCGAACAACTGAGCTAATTTGCTGTAATTCCTCGCTCTGCTTTAAGTACCTTTTTACAAGAGGGTTCCTGGCAAATGGGGAAGTCAGTGCTGCCTGCTAATGCACTGGGGGCCTTTTCACTTTGGCTCCGACAGCGATGAATTGGTCTAATGAGCGGACATGCATTTCCTGTTTATCACACCAAATATAGACAGCAAATGCATGAGACATTTATTTGGAGTCTGTTCTGCTAATGCTGTGACTATTAAAGTGTTTTTCTTATCCCAAAGACAAACTGGGTCTTATTCAATTCAATTGTATTAGGTCTTATGAAGGCAAAGAGTCACACTACTTCAATTATACAACTGTTTAGAGTTTTTAATATCCTGTTTATATCCCAGTTTACCAAAGTACATTTTGTATTTGCCCACTGTGTCCTGTACTGACTTCACTTTGTACAGTATGTGAGGCAAATTCAAATCTTCTCTTTTGCACATAATGAAGGATAAACGCTTAAATCCTTACACTTGTGCATAATTAGGAGAGCACTTTTAATCTTTCCCCTGCTCTGGAGTGTTGCTTTGAGCAGGTATTTGACTTCTAAACGGTTATCCCAATCCCTCCCTGTCTTCCTCTATTTCTGTCTTTTATTTAAATACTTTTACCTTATAATATAATTGCAATAAAATACAGCAATTCCACAGTTTTCATGTTTCAAACTGTGACAATGAGCTATAGATCAGATATAACGAGCTCAAACTGTGTTATTTAAACCCAAAAGAACAAGAAAAGAACGTTTCTGAGGGTTAAAAACGACTATAATTAAAGGTTTCAATGACAAGTAGTGTCTCTTTCAACCTTTCAATTTGGGTGGGGGGCATGAGGAGCTACACCTGGTGTTGGTAGCTACTACTACAGTTACTACTATATAAAAGGACAGTGTCAACCATAGTGGGCCTATTTGCTGCTGGAACACTGTTTAGGATTGTATTATACTGTTATACTTGTCTGGGTCCCTTTATTAAGGGATAACAAATGTATTCAGGCATTGTGGGAAAACAGATCGAAATCAGGGTTGCCCTTGATGATCTTCTGTTTCTATTTGGTACTATTTAAGCTGCCCAAATGAAATAAGACACTGTGCGGTTGAATCAATGCCCTCAACGTGGCTTTTTCCAAGACTGAAAGAACCCAGAGCAGTGAGAGGAGGGAAGCGAGGAGTGTGAACAGACAGCCTGAAGCTCTGGCTGCAGCAGTCACATAGATTCGGAGAAAGCTGCGTGACGGCGCCTGTGGAGCACGACCCCCCGAGCAAACACACAGGACAGCTATGACACAGGAGAGGTCTGTGTGTGTGTGTGTGTGTGTGTGTGTGTGTGTGTGTACGTTTATGAGCCCACCGTTTCAGGGCAGTGATGGACAAGGTGCTGTGATGTTACAAAAACAGTGACGGTAAGTGCTTATGCAGCTCTCACACTGGAATCAGGAGACGATAAACAATCACTTTTCACCTTCAGCCCACAATAAACTCAGATGAAAGAAGGGTCGCTGTGCTCTCAGCCCCCCCCCTAGGATGAATGGGATCAGTTCCAGGAGGGGAGTGGTTTATGGATAAGCCCCTGCTAGCAGAAAAAAAGCCATTTGAAATGAAAAGACTGCACTTTTGTCTGGTGGGGGTCTGCACAGAGAAGCAAATCACTGCGTTAGGGTGCAGGAAATGGTTTTTCTGGATTGCAGTACAAGCACTGTCTTTACATTCTGACAGTCTGCATCAGTGCAGTGAATAAAGAAATCGTCTTGGCTCTACTGTTAAAAAAAGGTTGTCTAAGTTGTGTCTTTAAAACATTGTCTGTTTGCAGGCCTTTACAAAACCGTATCGGCTGAAATGATTAATTTGTCCATTGACAGACAATGAATCAACAAAAACATTGATGTTTTAATATTTTAAGCCTTAAAAAAAGAAGGTGTGGAGTGACTGAAAGCCCAAGAAAGTGCAAGGATGAGGACAACTTCATGAACTTATTATATGAAAATGGTGGGTCTTGTTTTATAATTCCACACAATTTGCATCCATTAAATAAATTCACTGCATGCAGTCTACTGCGGCCAGTTGTTGTGTAGCTGCGGAGGCTCACCTGGGTATTTTGAAAAGGGCTCTCATTGGGTGGAGCTCAGAGAGTGGTGGGTCTCCATCTCCCAGCTCTATGGCGGTGATGCCGAGCGACCAGACATCACAGCGGGCATCGTAGGTCGAGTCCAGCTGCTGCTCACACGCGATCACCTACAGCGGACAGAAGTATGGCGAACAGTTCAAAGATCATTTGGAGAACAAGTCTAAGTCCTTTGCCCTCAAAGACATCACCAAGTATCAGATCAAAACATGGATTATAATAATGTTTTGGAGCTGCAGTATTAAGAAAATCTCTACTTCCTTGATCTCGAAAACAACAGAAGATCAGAGCTAAAAATGAAAGTGCTGATATCCTGTTAGACAGTAGAGACGTATAGACTTGTACTGTATGAGGACTGAAGTTGTAAAGTTTGGGCCTACTTCCTTATCAGGGAGTCAGTATTCATGTATTATTCGTGGCTTTTTAATGTAATTTGTCGGCCGTTGCACACACAACATACACTAAACAAACACTTAACAGAGCAAAATGTACATCAAAATATCAAAGGAAGCTAACATGAATTGCAACAGAGCTCAGCCAAAGCTACAATCTCATCGTCATCTGCTGTAGGCAACACACAAACACACTCTATCATCAATGTCCTTAGATCAACATGGTACCCAATCAACAGAATGAATCATCTCTGAGTTGGAGCCATATGTACACGCACGCACGCACACACACACACACACACACACACACACACACACACACACGCACACACACACAC
>JAVQJD010105922.1:0-11317 GCA_036023655.1 Nannoperca australis
GTGTGTGTGTGTGTGTGTGTGTGTGTGTGTGTGTGTGTGTGTGTGTGTGTGTGTGTGTGTGTGTGTGTGTGTGTGTGTGTGTGTGTGTGTGTACCATCAAGGCCTGTAGAGACACCTGATAGCAGCAGGAGACTGACAGTTGATACAGTCTGTCTCTGGGGACAGAGATGGCTCACTGTTACTTTTTTATTTTCACTTGTGAAAGCAATACTACTGCATCAAGCAGGCTAACTGTTGTGAAACCAAGCACATGCACATTTTCTTTGTTGGTATATATTAAGCTGTTAATTGACTAAGCAGTTTGACATCCGTTGTTAATCAGACCAGTTCACACCTACTACAAGAGATGCACATCACACCAAGATCTCCAGTCAGTCAGATTACACAGATGCTGCATGTTGTTGACTTATTAACAGTATCTCTAATGCTTGATCAAGGCCCCCAGTTTTACTGTTAGCTTTCTGCTTTCACTGTGGACATATAGAAATATGGAGTGCAGAATAAAAGAATAAAAACAATGTTATATTCTATATCCTGTATACTTGGGAGGGGGGGTAAACCTTTGATAATCCGTTCAATAGGAAAATATTGTTGCCTTATACCCATGTAAACGATCTAAACGCTTAATCCGATTATTTCTCTGTGGTTGGAATAAATATCTTCTTTCTGCACATATTGTATCCCATGTGGGGGGAACACAGCATTTTAGTTGGAGACCTTAAAATATTTAAGTGACGCCTTGATGGTCGAAACAATGAGTTGTTTTATATTTTATTTTTATTTTTATATTATATTTATATTTCTTGCAGACTAGACGTTTCCCAGCGGGCGGAACCACGTTGCACACGTTGGGTAAACTCACATCTTATATGGTCACTTTATTTAGTGTCTATGTACAGTTACATGCTATTACAGTGTAACAGTTAAGTTGGAATCTCTAATCAGAATGATTTCAAAAGGGTTGAAGTAATGTTGTTATTTCTGTAACCGCAGCTATCGAGTCTAAATGTTAGTTGTTCTGACGCTGTGCTGGGCGGTCAGAGGTGGTGTGGACTGATCTTGAAGAAACAGGCAAAGCAGCTGCTGTAAGCTACTTCTGACATGTTTTTAACTTAAATGGTGTCAAGTTCACAGTCCGACGGAGGATTCAGTTATTGGTGCAGTGATAACTTAGGAAAGCTGTAAAATCCTGTCTTCATATATTATAAAAGTCTTTTGATTTCTGATGAGCCTCCAACAATGTCCCTTGCATGTTTGGTTGTTGGATGCATGATGCTGTGATCAGACTTCATATGGAGGAGTTTGTGAGTGAAAAAAACATTATATGTACGCTGTGTCTCCGTACTTCTGTATGTACAGTGGGCTCGGGGTGGGATTTAGAAATGAAAGAGCGTTTTGTGATAAACTCTCAGACACATGTGCACGCGCTCACACACACACACACACACACACACACACACACACACACACACAGATCTGATTGTAGCAGTCGGGTCTAGCCGGCCTCTGCCTGGGCCAAAGCCTGTTAACTCCAATTCAGAGCGAACAGGCTGGTAATGAGCACTGTCAGAGTTGACATAACAACCTCCCGCTCTGAGGCAGAACACTGGAGTCAGACAGAGGGGGAGAGAGAGGGAGCAGGTTCTGTCTGTGCTGGATTGATCCTGGGAATCTGCAAATTAACCAGTGAAATTCCCAGTCAGATTCAGCTGTGTTTTGGCTATTTGCTTGGTATTTCGAAATGTTAGCCCTTTTGGCAGTCAGTGCTTGCCTACAAAAGTCTAGCCCTGGACTATAATGTGTGGTAACAGAACAAGGGAGCCCAATTTCTCTTTTAAATGTAAAAACCCTTTTCTGCATGCTCCCTTCACTGTGATACTTGATTACAGGAGAGGTTAGACTTCCAGGTAAATCATTTTAACTCAGACTTACAGTGACTGCTTTTGCATTTAATTCGCCTCATACCTGGAATTAATCACACTCTACTTAAAAGTTTAATACTTAGGAATCATTGGAGTCTTTAAGTATTAGGAGTTAAGTTTTATATGAATGCAGTTTGGTTTCTGACATGTAACTTGCAGGATTGAAAATAAATGGTCTTGCCCTTAATGTGGTCTTTAATATTTAAATAAAAGTTGTGTGTATATGCATAACTAAAGAATAATTTAAATTATTCTACACTCTAATTCACCTTGAATAAATGTTTCCTTAGTCGTGCTGTGAGCACAGTTCCATTCAGGGAGCATGGAATACCAAGCAACGTCACTGACATTATACAAACGTTTAGTGCTCTGTGCATTTGTCCTCGAGGTTAATATCCAGAACAGTTGTGTTCTTCACTATAAGCATTTTTCACCCCATCCCCATCCCGGCCGCACAAAAAACAGCTCCTGCATGCCAGCATTGCGTGTCCTGGGCTCCCATTTCTCAATAATTTATCCAGACAACTAGAATGATTATTCTATGACTATGCACTAAACATTCCTTTGTTGTGCTCTTTCTCTCTAAGTTTGTGCATGTCGTTGTGTGCTCAAGTGTGTGTGCATGTGAGCAAATGCATAGCTGTGTGTATGAAGCTCTTTTCCCCCTGAAACAAAGGAGGTGTCAGGGCGAATTAGCCCCCCTATGACTGAACGCCCAGAGAGCTTAGAGATGCACCACAGGTTCTGCTGAGTCGCATATGAGCCGCGGTGTCTGCCTCTTCCCCTCTGCTTCCCCTCCTTTGCCCCCCGCACTCGCCCCCTCTCCACTCCTGAGTTGCTCTAACAAGGTTGTTGGAAGAGGATAAGGCGTGTTAAATGAATAATTTACACAGAAGAGCGCTTCTTATTTATTTAATACGGTTGGATCTGACTGAGTGGGCAGCCTGCGTCCCCAACTGCCGAGACAGTGGCTAAACGAGCGCTCGCTCGGCTTAATGGAGGGCCGAAGCGACAGGCATTTAGAGAGAGCGAGGGGGTGCATGAGAGAGATTGCAGATACTGTGTGTGTGCTTGTGAAACCGGCCATGCTGCTGTACTTTGTCACCGCACCGTGTTACACTTTATACCTATACATACAGAAAGATCACATGAGAAACCCTTCACCTATTTAAATCTTCCAATACTATAATATAAAATGCTAATAAAGACAGCATCATTCTGATGCTAATTTATGGAGCCCCAAACTGGTCAATATTAGAATGATTAATAAGACATAAAGAATAAATACATATATTTACACATTAAATTTAATATATTGACAAAACTATAAATTATTAAATCATTTAATCAATTATTAAAATATCCTTATGAAACATTAATTGTGAAGTGTTATCATGTCTTGTTCTTTTTCTTTTTTTTTCTCGAAGTGCCCTCTTTCAAAATTCAGTTTTTATTTCATAATGACATTTTTCACAGTGGCATTCTTATGTGATGATGTCACTTTTTTCATGACAGTGGAGTTGTCACCAGTGCCTGCAATGTCCGCCCCTCACGTTCCAGCCAATCACATCTGCCCACAGCCTCCGAGGAGGCTAACCAACTGCCAGCAAGCTAGCTTGGTTACAGCCACAGAGAAAGAAGTGTTTCGCTTTTCACAGAGTTGTGTCCTTCTCTTAGAGCAGGGTTCATCCACTGGTGGCCCGTGGGCCACATTTGGCCCACAGAATATAAATGAATTCATAAAATGCAAGGAGGAAAGACATGCACTATAAATATTGAAAAAAGTGGCATGATGGTACAGTGATTGTTTTGTTGAATGAATGGAATGTGCAAGAATAGTGACATACTACCAAGTTTTGCTTCATGTTGTGATGGTACAGTGTTTAGTGCAGTCTCCTCGCAGGCAGAGGTTCTCGGTTCACCTCCACCAGCTGGCGAGTCTTTTATGAATGGACAAACTTATAGCCGTCATTTAACACTTTCTTAAATTTTTTTCACGTTCTTATTTAATGTTTTGTTTTATTTATTTATTCACATACTTTTTGCATGTCACATTGAAAATGTATATAAAAAGTCTGGCACCCACATTTTCTGCTTCGAACATTTCTGGCCCTTGTACAAATAGTAGTAGATGACTCCTCCTGTCTTAGAGCATGCGAAGAATCACAACGCTGCTGAGGCAACACTGTATTAACTAGTTAGCTCCTGCTGGCTGCTAACAATGACTCTTCACTTTAATGCTGCCAACCCAGCTAGTTAGATTGCTTGTTATATAGCATGCGTAACCTTTTTAAATACAAATTGTTTGTAAATATATTGTAACCTGGCACTGTAGTTCAGAATTTCTTTGGCATTGTTGTTGTTGTAGCTAACAGGAGCTAACTGGCAAATCTGTGGTACCAGAGGCAAAAGTTCAGGCGGTGGGCACTGGTGACAACACATTTCATAATAATGAGTTAACTTTTTGTGATAATCATTTTGGTTTGTTTTTAATGTATTAAATTATTTCACAGTTTAATGGTTTATTTTTTTATTTTTTATTAATTTATTTCATGATGTCTGTGTTATTTATTTAACACTTTCAGGCTCCATACCAATTGTGTTTCTGAGTTTGCCTTGAGATTGCTGTTTTTTTCTCAATTCTTTTTTCAATTAATTTTAAAGCTTAGTGTTTGTTTTTACAGGGGGAGTGTGGAGAGGGGGGGACAGGACCACGACCCGGGGACCACCCAGAAAGAGGAGGAGCGAGGGAGCAGCTGAGGAGGAAGGAACATCCAATCGGTAAAAATGTTTTCGTTGGACATCAGTTGTTAAAAGATAAGATAGACTTTGTGGATCCCTTGTAGGGAACTGGAAGTACAAGAACAGATACAGATAACAGTGGGAGTTGTTGTCGTCATTGTTAAACGACCGCCCTTGCCGATGAAAATCTATCTGACGTGACTCAGGTAGAAATTATGTTCATGGACGAGGAAATGTATAAACCCTTGTTCTACCCTGTGGAGAAGACACTGGGTCAAGGCAATAGGCCACAGGGTCAATAAGACCCGGCAAGGTAGCACAAGGGTTAAAGCACAGCGGAACACAATACAGCACAGGGCAGTTATTTTTACTATGATTGTTTTGACCACAGAACACAGCACTGGGCTACCCCACGATTTAATTCACAACAGTAGATAAGCTAAGTGAATACTATCTACAAAATTAGGGAATCATTGAGCATGAAAAAAATGAATGAACGGTGCTATAACACTGCATGCATCCATCAAAATAGTATCTAAAAAGTGCATTGAGACAAAGACGGTCACAAAAAAGTGAGGAAACTACAAAAGTTAAAAACAACGTTGAACTTGGATAACAAATTGCTCTTGAAGGAATGACATTGGGTGGGGTGTCTTCAGAAAATGGTAGCAGTGTTTTCTGTCGTCATGTTACAAGATTCGAGACGGTGGGAGTCAGGAGAGTCTGGGAATCAGTTTGTTTGTTTGTTCTGAGACAAAGGGTTCAATAATTAAGCATCAGTCCTCATGTTCTAGTACTAGAGGGAGAAAGTAAGACCACTCTGACCAAAATCCTTAAAATTCTTTTTCTAACATCTGGGTCCCTTTGTCGTCTTTGTGTTTTCCTCCTCTTTTTCTTTTTCCTATGGACAGAGGCAGCCCCACTCAGCAGGAGTGATACATCGCCACAGTTCCCCTGTGTGTATGTATGTGTGTGTCTGTGTGTGTCTCCCAGGAGAATGAAATCCCACAGCTCACACTGACCTCATTATAAAAATAGCTCATCTATCCAGCCATCACATTTCCCTCCATTTCCCCTCTCCTCCACAATCTCTTAGATATATCATGATCCTCTCTACCTACCTACTCTCCCCGCTTTGTCTCTTCATCAGTGTTTGTGCTGGACTTAACGTGAGATTAAAAGCTTATGCAAGTCCTTGTAATGGCAAGGTTTCCCCTGCACCTGTCATTACCAATCTGGCCATAATCTGGGATCATAAGATGTCTTTTAATCATGCAACATCTCTGATTAACATTAAAGACAGTGTTTACATGATATGTTAACATTGTCTTTTTCTAAGGTAGTATTTGTCCCCAGGTTTCCTCTCCCCTCTTGTACCTGGTCCACTGCCCCTCTTCACCTCCTCTGCTAGTGGAGCGAAATCCCCCCATTAGAGTGAACAGCGCTCACGTCTGTTTAATTTAACAGCAGCATCAGTGATCATTACGGTCCGAGGCAGGCTTTGATCCTGCCAGACAGCCTCTCCTACGGTTTTAATAAGCCTACAAAGACACCTTCGCAGATGCTCAATTTATGGACTCTACTCAAAGACAGAGAAAGACAGACATGAAGGATTCACCAAATCTTCAGGAATGAGAATTGCTTTGAAAGATTAAAAAAAAACACTACTTGGGCAGAAAAAGGTGATTGAGCATTCATTGTGTTTTTCAGTAAATGCCTGTATTACACTCACAGTTAAACACATAGTGTACACATAAAGCATTTTCACACCCAACAGAGGAACTGCCCACTGGGGACCTTCTCCGAGAACTACAGACCTTTTTAAGTTTTTTTTTTCCCAGTTTGCATTCATACCACCAGTAAGAATGCTGAAGTGACAACGTCACTCATAACGTCACACACAAGATTTTTTTATTTTGCCTTGACGAGTTAAAATCACGCTGTATTTCCCCCGTTGCATATATGCTCGCATAAGAACAGAGTGGCCAAAAAAATGCAGAGGAGGAGAGTAAAACTGGAAATACAAGGAAGCGCATTGTATCAAAACCTCATAAGATTCTTAAAGATTTAGGGAAGACTCGGGTTCATGACTATTAAGTTGTTGCAGTGGAAAATGTTCAAGTCCTCATATATGTAATTTCAGTCTGAAGTCTGCAGTTCCATTGCAATGTCACATATAATGTATCATGTAGAGATAAGAAAAAGGGATTTAAAAGATAATACCATTAAGGTGTAAGTGATTTTTAAAGTCGGCCTTTAAACTTTAAAAGTCACTTGCACCTTAATGGTATTATCCTTACCATTAGGCATCTCACATGCCTGTGTGATGAAATTATATTGTAGAGGTACAACAAGTGTAAGTGTATATGTTTGTGTAAGCCTCTCCTTTGTAACGTTACCTTCTCACCTGTCTATCCAGCGGCCTATTCCCCCCAGAAAGGCCATCTTATGTTTAAATAAGAACAAGCTGCCTCACATTGACCTGCTTTTAGAAGCCCAGGCTCACCTCAACAAGAAAACCGTTGGGATCATCTGCATATTCTTTTGATCTCGCACCAGGTCTCTAGGAGCAGCCGTCATTAAGGAAGTTTGAACAACGTTCCCTTTTCCTCTCATCATGGCTGAAGCTCCAGCACATGTTCCCTTCTCTGCTAGTGCCCTTCACTCCATCGAAGCCCCTTCAAAGTCCTCTACGTTGCTACCGCCCTTCGCTTCAAAGCTGCCCTAAGTTGGATTGAAAGCCAAAACCACTGTTGTCTGTCCTTCACCGCTAAGCTGACGTGTTTGTGTCTGTGTTGTGTTGCCCTTGGGGTGGTTTACCTCCACCCCCACTCCCTCCATCTCATCTCTTCTCCTCCCCACCTTGCTGTTTATCTGTCTCTGGGCTCGTCACGTCCCTGAACTTGCTCTAATTAGCATCCCACACAACACTGTTTATTTACTCAGGTACCGACAGGAGGGGAGGGAGGTGAGAACTAAAGAGAGAGTCAGAAAAAAGGAGAACGACAGAGAAAGCCAGGAAGAAGGAGAGAGAGAGAGAGAGTGAATGCTGGGAACAGGAAGAGAGGGAGAAATGATTCAGAGAATCAAAGAGCTATGAGACTCTCTCATAGCGGATGCAGGGGGTAATGATAGTTAGAAAGACATGATGCAGAAAGTGAGAGATGGAGAACCCTGCCGCCTCTCCACGCCTCCTCTCTGCCTTTTCCAGCATTTCATCTGAAATGCAGAGTGCCTAAAATTAGCAAGCTGGCAGCTTCCTTCCTTCCTTCCAGGGCCCCCATTAAAGTACTCCCATTGTGACGAGTGATCATTAAGGTGGGACCGGGAACGCAGGTGTTTTCTTAGTGTCCCAGTCGAGGTTGCAGTGGCATCACTTTTCCTTGGCAGGGCCCACATGAACAGAAATGTTTTGCAGTGCTCATCTGTGGGAGTGTTTGTGTGTCTGGACAGGTTTTTAACTTGTGAGTATATGTGTGTTACAGCGCACTGCACGTCTGTCAGTAGGGAGCAGCTGATTAATAAATGAAGGCCGGAGGGAGAGGACCGGAGGACGGAGCTAGATAGAAATGGACATATCCTGTTGTTTGCCTCTGGCAGGCAGTGCCGGTTTGAACATCTTTGTGTTCATTAGATATTACCTGATCATATCAAGGTTATATATATCAGACCTTACGCGTCTTGTGCAGTGTTCAACCTGTTGTGTTGTGGTCATGCTATCTGATGCAGCGATGTCTTTAGTCTTATGCCACATCTCCTACTTTCTGTGTCCTATATGCCATATCAAAAATGTAAAGGTTTGCACATTAGATCATGCCCCCATGTCTGAAGAAGAACTTACGCCCGAAACATCACATGGTGGTAGAGGCCTACTAATAAACGTTCAAAGGAGCATTATCTGTGTCCTTTGTGTACACTGTCCATGTCAAGCATCTCTTCATGACTATCTGAGATTTAAGGTCTAAGTACGCTTCAGACAAAGTAGTTTGTGTCCAGTCACATCTGAAGGCAAAGGTTTGTGCCTGCTATTATAGAAAATGACCACTCTTACGTCATTGCGACTTGTCACAGAGCTATTGCGTGCCTCTCGAGATCTGAAACATTGTGGTCTACGGATTGACCACGGTTGCTGGTCTTTCTGACCAACAGTTAACATCAGCTGGTGGTCACAGAGAATTCAGATTCCATATTCTCAGCTGGGTATTTATTTCCTGTTGTATCCTACAACGGGCAGCTGTGGCTCAGGAGGTCGAGCGATTTGTCCGCTGATACCAGTGATCTGTGACATATTCTACAGATACCAAAACTAAAACGTGTGCTGTTGCAGGTTGGATGTCAATATGGCTATCAACAGATCATTTTCACTGTGTATTTTTGCTGAGAACCAGAAAAAATAGGCAAGACTTCGAATCTCTAGATGAGACGTGTGACGCGGCTCATGCGGGCCGTGGCCGCTCGAACCTGTTAACATGGACGCTGAAATGAAAAGCAAGAGGTTCCGTGATGAACACACGCTTTTCAGGTCGGCGGTGTGGCCCGGCCGTAAGTTGCTCCTGATGGAGGCCAGCACCTTGCATGGCAGCACAGTCACCATCGGTGTGTGAATGTGTGTGTGTGAATGGGTGAATAAGGTTAAATCGTTAAGGTTAAAGAGTGCTATGTAAGTCAACATTACATCCTACATCAGACTGTGTCCTTTTTGAGTTTACTGTGGTTTTTATCTGTTTCCGCATTGGTACACAAGGACGGCCTTGTATGTCTTACATCCTATGTCACACATCCACTAATATACCCCTTTTCATGTATGTGTCATCTACTTTTGTAGCGGATCTCGCCAGCATGTTGTCATTTCCTGCCTTGTTCCTATTGGTCACTTTGCAAAATGTACTTGCAGCAACTTCCTGACATCTGCACATTTATGAAACAAAATATCTGATGCTGCCAGTGCTTTTTCACAGACTTGAATTCAGCCGAGTAGCATTTTAAATTGCCCATCCTCGCGTGCAGACACACTGAATAATGGCCTTCTGCTGTTCACAACAAAAGAACTAATGCACCATGACTAAATGTGGTCTGGGATAATAAAATCTTAACTGAAATGGTCCCTTCTGCATGATGGTTTTATCGTGGGAATTTGAGGAATATTGGAACTTTCAGTTATTGATGTTTTTCTTTCTTACACATTGCAGAGCACTTCCGTTGTCACCTCCCTTCACTAACAGCTCTCATCCCTCTCCTCTTTTATTTATTTTTTTCTCCTCCACCTCTTTAGTGCTGTTTGACCTATTCACAAGGGTCCAAATGTCACGGTAGAGGGAAAGGTCAGGTAAAGGTTTAGTGTTGAGCAAAGTCTGGATGGCTAACGCAGTGCTGGCTGCCTGAGGGGGAGCATGTTAACACTTGAGACCTTGAACACACACCTCTACACGCATACACGCACTCGGGCACACTGCTGTCACCTCCTTTCCACGTCGACGCCACTCAGCTCTGAGCCCGCAGCCATGTCATCTGTGTGTGTGTGGGTTTGTGTGCACAGTCTTCTGCTCACTTGGTTCATCTGTGAGCACGAATGATTGAAGACATTACAGCTTCGCGAGGATGACACATGGCCTTGTTGGACATCGGGTCAAAGGTCATTGGCTGTCAGGAGTTTACAGCATCCTGCCTTCAAAGGGCAGTGCCTTGTCTTTTATTGAGGGTCCAGCTTGTCTCTAGTGATTACCAGTTTTGAAATTTAGGGATGTTTTTTGCCTTACCTTTTAATATTTATACCTAGAAAACCGTTTAAATACAAATGAAAGTGATTATTGAATTCATATTCTTATTTCTAAGATTTAAGTCAATGAAAGCAAAACATCCAGTCTCAGTTTAGTGTAATCTCTAAGAGGAACGGCAGGTTAGCGGTGCGATTTCTATATCGATTCATCTACATCCACATGCAGGGCAGAGCAGCGGGATCCTAATTGGAATAGATTTCTCCCTTGCATTGATTTTGCTCAGGTGACAGTGGGTGACATATGGTTGTGTGTGTGTGTGTGTGTGTTTGTGTACATGCCATGAATACAATATGGTGCTGTAATGTTCTCTTGCAACACCTTTCACTGTTCTGTGAAAAGGTAAAAGGAGCAGCTGGACAAATGCGCAGTCAGTGTGTGTGTGTGTGTGTGTGTGTGCGCGCGCACCTTCTCTCCCACTCCTTGGCCTTCTCATTGAGCAGAGCTCTGGGATGAAACAAGGACCTCTGCTAACACTGATTTCATTTTCCCCTTGACCGCCTTCGCTCCAGACCCTAGCTCCCCTGCACACACATACACACATGTACACCTTAGGCTGGAGAGCAAACATGAGCAGTTAGCATGCATGCAGGGAGAAGCAATCGAGCACAGATAAGGCTTAAGTTCACTCAGGAGGAAGAAACAAATGGAATGATCTAATTTCCTCTTGGAGGTTCACGGAATGGTCCTTTTTTATTGTGTTCTAACATTAAAAAGGCGAGAGAAATCTTTTTTTTAACTACCTCTCACTCTCACGGGTTCACTAATCCCACATGCTGTGTGTGTGTGTGTGTGTGTGTGTGTGTGTGTGTGTGTGTGTGTGTGTGTGTGTGTGTGTGTGTGTGTGTGTGTGTGTGTGTGTGTGTGTGTGTGTGTGTG
>JAVQJD010105923.1:0-36983 GCA_036023655.1 Nannoperca australis
CACACACACACACACACACACACACACACACACACACACACACACACACACACACACACACACACAGTGGCTTCCCTGCTGGCTGTCCACATGAGGTTTGGTGGCCTTGGACAAGGATTGCCTTGTTACTCAATTCAATGGTGTGTTTTAGCTCCAAAATATGCCTGGTAAGAGGGGGGAGGTTGGTTGGCCGGGGCAGGGGGCAGCATCAACAAGCAGAATCTAGATCTGTCCATACGTCCGTCTGCATGTGTGTCCACTTTTCTCTTGCACTATAGTAAACTCATGTAGTGGACAGTCAGCAGGTGAGAGTTAGAAACAGTTCTGATGTGACTGTCTTGTGTGAGTGCTTTAATGTCATGGCGTTTGCCTTTGAGCAGTTTTCTGAGCTTTCAAAAGAAATGTCACACCGAGTAATAAAAGATTACCAGCTTTTATTTATTCCTTTACTCTGTGGAGACTAGAATCAGTTAAGATTTTTAAACTGTATTTACACAGGAATGGTCTGAATTTACTCCTCTGTGTTGTTTCACAGCCTGTTAATGAGCAATAACAGCCATATACAGGCCTCAGTGCTTTCATCATCCAAAAACTACAAAAAACTCATAAAAGTTAACAAATAAAAACAGCATCTCTAAGCTTGGGCAGTACGTCAGTCCAACATGGAAATAGTGTACTTTCCAAAGATTGGACATTCACTATTGATGTTGCTTTTTCTTCAAAAGGAAGGAATACGTCATAGTTTTTGGAAGACAGTGTAGGTCTATGTTTTGGAAGAAGCTATATTAGTCTGTGGTTGTTAGCAGGATAACAATATTGTTAGTTTTTGAGTATTTTCATAGAATTAAAAGGACAACACCAGCCTATTCCCAAAACTAGTCAAAGAATTCTTGGATCGCTGGATCAAATGATTACGTGTAATGTACAGGTATTGCTCGTACATGTAGAGACAAACTGACGGAGAGTTATGTTGTGTGTGGTCAGGTCAGTTGAAATCATTTGGTAAAGTGTTGACTTTTGTTCCTGTTTTATTTTGTATTCGCGTCCGCCTCACGTTTCAGGTCCCTTAACTTCCTGTCCTCCTGTGTTTCCCACCAGTCTGATTGTCTTCACCTGCCCTGAGTGTTTGCGCCCCATTACCATGTGTATATATTCAGTGTCTCCCGCTGTCCTGTGCCAGTTTGTCGTGTTCTTCTTCTTCTTCAATGAACATGCCAGCGGCTCCTTGCACCAAGGGACATTTCCAGAGTATCAGTGTGATTTTTATTGTTAAGTTGTTCCAATATTCCTAGTGTGATTTTGAGTTTGTTAACTTGTTTACCACGAAGAGAGAGATTTAAAGTTTTGACCCATTTCTGACCTCCATGACATGTATGACTTTGAGTTTGCCTTTCTTTTTAAAAGTTGTTTGTTACAAGAGCCTGCATCTGAGTCCTGCTTTAGTCCTGTGATCCAGTCCATGACAAATTATCACCTAACTCTGCAGTTTCCCCTCAGCCTACGGAGGAATTTTAGTGACTTTTAGCTCATTGTTTTATGCTGCACAACTTTACTATTTTTAACCCGATCAACACAATTTTCAGCTTCAGCAGGCAGTTGTTTTCTGTGAAAAAGCTCTTTTAAAAAAACCCTGTAAACTACCTGTCATCACCAAACAGCAGACGGACAAAGTTAGCAACTGGATGGTGAACATAGTGGAGCATTTAGCAGCTATAAAGAGTGAGATATTTCCCTCCGGAGTTGATGAGCTGGCAGAGTGAATATTGAACTTCCGTTTGTCCAAATGAATGAAGATTTTTCTGTCTGCTGTGTGTAAAAAGGCAACTGTTTGCTAACATGTTCACCGTATCACCATATATTGTTAGTCATTAGTAGTTTAACCTTATTTACTAGACCCTATTTGTTGGGTATTCTGCACAGCTAATGATGTGTATAACGGACATTGCATAAAGACACGTGCTGACGTGAACACACACACACACACACACACACACACACACCGAGCCTGGCCTTGGTGAAGCTCCCAGATGTGCCGTGTCCTCGTAAAGCAGGAGCTCTATTCAGATTGAGTTGAAGTGTCACTGTGGGTTAGATCACTGACCCAGTCAAGCGATGTCTCTCTCTCTCTCTCTTGGTCACACACACACGCTCCACATGCCATCATGCTGCCTCATATGTATGTATGTTGGTCACAAAGCAGCACAATCAGCAAATAATTTCCCTTTTAATTTAAAACATTACTCTTTCACCCTATTTCGCATACACACACACACCCAAAATAATATATACTACTAATATATACTACTATATATACTATATAAAACTGTGCGTACAGAAAACACACAAATACAGATTTTTTTGTGATGAATACAAATCATTGTTGCTTTCATCACAGCCTTTCTGCTCTGCATTCACACATGCTCAAATACAGGTGTGTGCGTGTGTGTGTGTGTGTGTGTGCACTTCCTAGTGGTTTATGCTCGGTCAACAGTCTGCCGACAGTGTGTTTGTCTTGGACGCCTCCAACCTGCCTGTAGATTACCCAATCAGATAATCAAGGGCATAATTGCATCACATGCATCTGGGAGTGTTTTTCCCTTCCATTATCCCTCATAATGCACACATACACATCAACACACACACACACACACACACATTGATGACGTACATACAGCAGCTAATTGCCAGAGGTTGTCTGTGTTGAGAGACAATAAGTCCACTCGTGGTCTCATCTGGACATAAAAATGCAAAAGCTGCGTCTTTACATGCTGTACTCCGTTTTGACAGGAGAGTATCACCGACTCTGGCATACCTGCTCCTTTGAAACTGAGTCTGAAGTTCCTAAAATGATGGGGAAGTGGACCGTTAAATGATGGATAAGAGTGTACAATGTTACTTTGCCTCTGATGTCTAAAATAACTCGCTAGGGATATTTCGGTATGAAATGAGCCCTATTCTGAACTAATGAACTAGGTTTTTACACCGTTTTTAGAGTTTTCTCCATTTAGTCCCTTACTGGAAGACAGTACTTTACTGCAGTTGGATTCATGCTTATCTTATCACATGCACCATTAATTACTAATGTAATGCCATTTTGTGACATAATGTAATTAGCTTAGCAGTGTATTGGTTTGATGAAAGTTACATAACTTTATTATTATCGTCTCATCCCATATAGGGAATACATTTTCATCCAAATGAAAAAAGGGGGAGCTTCACCACCAAAACACAAAACACAGGATTGGAACCTCATTTCCAAAACTGTTGACAGGTCTTTTTATACTGGAACCAACACTGGGCATAGGCTAAATTTGCTCAATAATATTTGCAAAGATGCAAATGAAAAATAAGATTTGTAAATGTAAACATGAATTTGTGCCCAATTTCGTGTTTTTGTAAAAACGTGTGTTCCAATCCACATACAAATACCAAGCAATTTGCTTTTCTTTTCCTTTAAGACCTCAATCTGGTTTTGACAGAGTGTCGCTAATATGATGAATATGTTTGCATAGTATTGTTCCTTTGTTAAATGTTTGTGATTTCAAAACTTATTTTCAAAACCATCATCCATGCAGGGTGATACACAAACCTCACCCCACCTTACCTCAAAGCTTTCTTAGTTTATATTTGAGTATGAATATAGGCATGTTTAAACTTTGGTGCATTGTTTTATAGTGTTGTGCTGCAATACATAGTCTAAGGGGAAAGGCTGGATCGACTCTTGATGAAATAGAAGACTGAGAAGACACGACAATGACTAGACCGCAGCATTAATTTGGGTAATATTTTCCCATGGGCATTTTGCCTCAGGCAATGGGCATCTGTAGTCTTAAAAATCTATCTCTCTTTGTATCTCTTTAATTCTCTCAGCCTTTCTCTGCATCTCTCTCTCTCTCTCTCTTTCTCTCTCTCTCTGTCACTTTGTTGTCTGCCTGTCCCTCTATGTTTACTCTCTCACTCACCCAATTTCCTCTCTGTCCAACTTTCACAGGAAAAATGCCAAAGGCAGTATTTTTGTGTCTTCAGCTGCTATCACTCACTGTGTTATGTAAGACACTGCTGATGTGTGTGTGTGTGTGTGTGCATGTGTTGTTGTTGTGGATGGGACATTCTAAGACTCTGTAATATAAAAACATATTTATTATGCAACAAACATTAGTATATGGAAAGATAAATATTAATGGACTTTGTCATGCCTATTATTATTATTATTATTATTATTATTATTATTATGCTGTTGTTCTATTTGGTAGATAACCATATATTTGGGTTTGGACAGGTTCCATAATGCTTTCGGGGATGTAAACAGGAAGTGATGCTAAGTGAGCTATGCTGTGGGCATGAGTTGTTTTTTTAAAAAGCTTATATTTGTTTACATTTTGGCAAATTGGCGCCATTAAAAGTATGTTGAATTAGCTATTAGCGGTCCCATTTTGCACTGTGATCATGGATGTGCAGGCAAATATCACTGTAGTACATACTGAAGTTTTCTGATACTGAAGAAAACGTAAAAACCTGCTGGTCATAAGGAGCGTCTTTTTTCTATGATTTCTAAGCGGATTTGTGGACGTTTACTGGCAATGGACATCGGCGGTGATGATATCCTTGTGAAGTGTAATTCAAACTGAATCTAAAATGTGTGTATCATGTCTATGTGTTTTGATTTGACTGAGTTTTGACTCAGAGTAAGAGAACAATTCTGATGCAAATTGCAGCAATTCAACACTAGCGGTTTTAAAGTACCGGAATTGCCTTCACGAGCTGCTTGTGTTTATGAGCTCGACAAAGTACAATAATGAACTTCCTTTTGTTTTTAGAAAATTGGCATGCACCTGTCTCCACCTCATGCAGCATCATAGACTTTTCCACGATGGAAAAGCCTCATTTGCTTTGCATTGTTTTCAGTGCGACAATTTCATATTTATACATGTTTACACGGCATTACATTCTGGACAATATTTGGTAATATTAAGGTTAAAAAAATGGGAATATAAATGCCACATTCAACTTCATCATAAAGTTGTTTTAGAAATGCACCCCTTTGTACCAGGTAAAACTTAAGATCAACAGATTTCCATAACATTGTGTTTCATCATTCTTTTTCAGGGTATGTTCAACCAGGTATGGAGCAGAGAGTTTATTTCAGGTCAAGTTTTCACTATTTAGAAATAATTGGATCCATTCTATAAATGGCACCCTGTTTTCTCTGAGCTGTGGAAAAGCATCACGAAGTGAGCGCTAGGCTAGGTTCTCATCTGAAGAGCAGACAAAGGAGCTGGCCTTGGGCTGTGGTGCGTATGCAGGATGGTTCTCACTCACTCACTCACTCACTCACACACACACACTATCTCTCTCTCTCTCTCTTCCTGTCTCAGTCGTTCACTCACCCACACACACACACACACACACCAAGGCCCAATGCAGCTTGTGCTAATGTCAACGCGTTCCCTTCTTTCATTCAGCTTATTTTCTACAACAGCTTTCTCTCCCTTTATCCTCCTCCCACTTTTTTTCCTTCTCTACCTCTCTCTGTCCAATCTCATTCAACAAGGAATTCAATGAACAAGTCCTTATTGGATGAAGCTGCTCTGTTGTGGAACATGCTGAGTGTCTTTGGTTTAGCCTGAAGACAAGGCTACCCAGAAGAGCCGCTTTCTTTCTATGGATTTGATCTCCTTCAAGTTTCTTACTCTGAGTCTTTATTCTTGTTGTTGGTCTCTCAGACTAGTGTTTACTAAGTGTTATCATTTGTGTGCACACACAGCACACACACACACAGCACACACACACACACACACACACCAACAAGAGGCATCACTTTTGTATGGACTAGATACCAGCCTCTGTGTGCATCGCTGGATGATACAGGGACAGCATAATGAATCAATATAGAGAAATGATCTTATAATCATCATGTTAGTAGATACTTTGTATTTGAAGGCCTCTACTTAGGCGTCCGGGTTAATGCTTCTTAGGAGAAATGGCTCTGATAAACAGCCGTAAAATGGTTGTTTCCTGTGGGGTTTGCAAATGGCACTGGGCTTTGAAACTAAAAATATTTGTTTTCAGCGTAGATATTAATAATATTGAAACCCCTACGCACCCATGTAGAACCCACACAGATGTTTTCACTTATGTTGCCTGACTAGACCTCCTCTCACCACTTGATTGACAGCGGCCTCACTCTCCTATTAGCTTTGTTTGTTAGTTTGGGACAGTTGATATCTCTATCGTTGCTATTAGGCCAAAGCACAGATCCACCCAACTTCAACCTGACTACAGGTCTAATTAGCCATTGAAAACACTTGTGTGGGTGTGCAGTTTAAGTGATCCAATCAAACAGCAATTTCTATTTGCGTGTGTTTATATATACCCAAGGATTTCAGTTTTAAGCACAAAGCATTCTTATAAAATCGTACATTAATCCCCCAAAATAAGCAACATAAACTGTGTAATTTAAATTTGAATCTATACATTGACACAAAAAGTAGAATAGAAGACTTAAGACAGCTTAGTTCAGTGTATAGCCAGTCCTTTCCCATCATGCCCTGAGCTCCTGCATTTGATGGAACTCTGAAAACTGCAATGACAGTAAAATGGACACAAATCTTTTACCAGCATACATTATACTGAGCCATGCACCGGTCATCGATCGACAACAAAGATCCCCTGCTGGGTCCTAATGCCAGCTCTTTCTGTTTGTTTGAGCTTTATTTGCATCATAAATCAGAGAGAAAAATGATATACAAAATACTTGCGTATGGCAGGCTACTGTCAATTAAGGAGTCTGCAAGACCCTATAGGTCTGATGACACCACTGCTTGGGATATTAATCTGTAGCTGTTCAGACACAAACTAGACGAACCAGCTTTCCATTTTTAATGCACTGTTCACTAATAATCATATTATGGTGGTATATGGTACCCATGCAACTTTTTTCACCCGCTTTTGTGTTGGTGTATGTATGATCATTACCATAACTGCTTTTACATTCTTTACATACATTTCTTTTAATATTTTGATAACATTAGATTAGATTTAACTTTATTTTATTTTCTGAATATACATCTTTTTAATGGAACACCCCTCAAAATACATGTTCATTTGTGTTTGCACCACAAATCTAAATTGTTTTGGCAGAAAGTGGTCAGCCAAAATGTTTTTCAGTTATCTCCCTTAAAAAGTATCATCAGGAAGATTTTTGATGGGGAAACATGAAAGGGCAAATTTTCAAGAAGCACAGACACAAAATGGGATGTAAGTCATTATGCATGCAGCTCCAAATGGAAGACCAATGTCTGGATGCTCATTTTGCTCCCATGGGACTCAGTCTGAAATGCTAACGCCCGGCAACGTCAGTGTCAATCAGCAGGAGCAGAAAGCTGACAGAGAGAAATGGGTTGTGGGAGCTGTGACGCACTCCCCTCTCAGTAATAGGAGTAGAGCATGACAAGCTGGCGTCAGTAGCCTAACATGGGTACAACAGCGCAAGGTAAAAACACTCCACTTAGCCGTGGAGCCTTGGAGAGAGGGAGGGAGGGAGGAGGAAGACTAGGATGAAATGGTGTGTGTGTGTGTGTGTGTGTGTTTGTTTAGATGAGTTTTGTACAAGGATGAGTGTCCGTTTGCGTGTGATGCCAAGTAAATGGTGCAAGAATATGAATGCACACTGATGTTATTCTATCTGTTTTGAATTGTACACATTTAAATGTATATATTTTGTAATTATTGGTAGTACTCTTCAGTGTTGTATTTATGTATTACCATTAATTCATTCACTCATTTATTCACTGCAGTACAGTCCTTTGAACAAGATTTAGGATTAGGAGTTAGTTTAGATATTACTTTAAATATTTTATTGTTTCCTATTAATTAGTAATACCAAATACTTATCATAGTATATGTAATTTGATATTGCCATAGTGATATATCATGGTATATATATGTATATCTGGAAATTCAAATAACAATAATCAAGGTATGTCATGCATGCTTTAAATCCATCATTGCCACATGTTGCCCATAAATATCGTAATAAAAGTAGATAAATGACGTGGATTTATTGGTTAGCACGTCTATAGTCTCATTGTTTATAGTATATTGCACTATCCAACAATGTGACCAATGTGACCATTGTAGTCATAACAGACTGTATGATGGTTAAATTACCGTGATATGTTTTCTTGCAGCATATTTCTAAATGTTCTCACCCTCAGTCCAATTCTCAGATTTTTATTTGCCATTTTAATGATATCTCCATCTCCATGCTACAGCTTGGGGGCTTTTTCTGATAACCTATTAATTGGTCCAATATTTACTGGCGTTTTTTCCTCGTTTGTTCTGACATCTCCCGAGAAAGATATCTGGGGTTATTTTTGTTTTGTTTTGTTTTGCTAAATGTTTGCCTTTCTTTACCAGCCCCTTTGGTTCTCTGCTGTATTAGCCCCTGTGCTGGGAATGCATGTTTTTTTATATGACGCAGTATTGTGTTGATTTTGTTGGTCCAGATCACCAAAACATTGAGCTGAAACTGCCAGAAATCTGTGTAGAGCTGCAGAGTTAGGTGTTGATCCTCAGTTGTATTGGTAATACAAGCAACCCTGTCATTTGTCAAGCATAATTTTATTCAAAGCTTAATTAAAAAGAAAAACCTCCTAATACATCGTAGGATAGTTTTAGTGCAGCATTATTATTAAAGAGCTTCATAACCTTATAAGTCAAAAGTTTAAAATAATGAGCACATTGTTTACTGGTTTTACTGGCTTACATTTAAAGAGATGTACTTTTTTAACGAGAATGGTGTCTAATTACTCAGGGTGCAGTTATTTTAAATATTAAACACATAACCAGATACAAGGCTTCATGCTACAGGACATATGATCACACGCAACTGCAAAACCACTGCGTTGTGAACTGTTGTTCATGTGTCATGTGAAGGACATTACAAAGATGAGATGTACAAATCTAAATTTGCTGACAGAGGCATGCATAGGTTTACTTGACAGTACATGCAAAGGTTTAGTCATGCATCTCCGCTGTGAAATGCACACATACACACAAACACACGCTTGCCTGAGGTTATATATTGGTGGCTTCCATCAGCTCAATCCATTTACAGGGAGCAATACAGTGATGAAAATAATTTTGATTTTCTATAATTCCAACTGAAATATGTGATCTATGTATTCTCTGTCAGTGTTAAATTATTTTCGATTTTGCACGTTTTCTACACAGTGAGAGAAATGCTTTTGAAAGCTGCCCTTCCCCCAGCTCTCTAGCCTAATTTTACTTATTCATAGCTACTGTAAACAAGTCAACTTACTGTGACTTCTGGTATTCTGGACTTCTGGCTATACTAACACTGCAAGCATCTATGCAAATGCACATTGGACTGATATTCTTATAAGAACATGAAATTCAGCAATGAAAGACTATTTAAATGTGTCTGCATTGGTGGAATCTACCCACTAATTATCCCTTACCTATAAACTTGAGTTTCTTTTTTATGGTGAATATCAACATAATTAGTAGAAACGTTTTACTCATCTCAAAAAGTACATTTATATTGATTGAAATATAGCTTGTCATTACATTTAAAAATACCTTCATGGTGACCAAAAGATGAAGCCTATTGACATAGTGCCACCATGAGATTGACATTTGTGGTTTTTAGTGAAATGTCTCAACAACTATTGGATGCATTGCCATGAAATTCCATTCATGTCCCCCCAGGATGAATTTCCATATGATATATTTCACATATAACACTGGTGATCCCTTAACTTCTCTGTCTAGCGCCATCATCAAGTCTGCATGTCTTTACTTGCCTGTACTTTAGTTTATGACCAAATACCAGCAAAACTAACATCATCAGACTCTGTTGCGTTGTATGTTTGGTGCTAACATGTTAGCATGTGAGCATTGACATTTTGAGCATGTTAGCATTTAGCTCAGAGTACTGCTGTGCCTGAGTACTGTCTCACATAGCTGCTAGCATGGCTGCAGACTCTTAGTCTTGTTTCAATAAACAAAAATGGGTTCACATGTTTTGAATAGTTTACATGCTCACATCATCGTTCGTTTTAAATAGTTGTAGCGTTGGGCTCAGTGGTAGAGCTCTGATTGATGTGTCAGTGGACCCCTCACACATGTGCACTCAGCCACACAAATGCTTGATAGAAAGAGAGTGACGTTAGTGTGTAATACGATCAATAAGCAATCGCTGGTGAGGTCTGGTTTCACTGTGCATTGACAAGACCCCTTATATGCTGATTGGGAACAATTAGCATCTGTGAGCAGCACTAACATGGTTTTGAGTGATGACAGTGATTTGTGTGTGCATGTCTTAATTCACGAGTGTGAGTGTATGTGGGGGTGGGTGAGTCATCATCATCCAGCCCAGGAGTCCCATCTCTCTCTCTCTCTCTCTCTCTCTCTCAAACACACGCATGCAAACCATGCATACACAGGCAGCTTTGCCAAATCTTTTTGGCAAGCTAGCTGTGTTGAGCTGACAAACTGTGATTCTTGGGGTCACTATGAACCCCAGTTGTATAGAAAACAGTATGTGCTGAACCATTAGTGAAACCATCTGCAAAGTTACTGCACTACACAACAAAATGATAGTATTGAGCATCAAAACTACACAATATACTAATTGAAACGATGATCCTTTGTCAGAAGCTTTGAAAAGTGACGTGCTACAACCAGAAGCTGATTGGGTTTAAAATGAGATGACAGTAGACATTTCCTATAATCAGCTAACCTTATCCTGTCACAGTAGAGATGGACACTACTTTAATTTGATTATATTGTGCTATCATTTTACTAAACTCTGTTTTCCAATCACATTGTAATTAATAATTATTTTGTTTACACTTTTGTTTTACACTTTTCCTTGCAATGAATCAGTTAGATTTGTAATTTTGCACACATATCATTGATCTCTCAAAATATTTTTCTTAATATTGTAATGATTATGTAACTGGCTATATTGCCCAATCTTTCATCGCAGCTGCTAGTGGTAATAAAATACTGTGTATTTAAAACATGAATCACTTGTATCCTTCAAAGTAAAACAGTTCTAAAGCTCTACATTCTGATTTATGATCGTCACTCTCTCTATATATACAGTATGTGTTATGTCTCTACCTCCTGTCTCTTTTTCTGCCTCAACTGGGATCTAGTAAGAACAGTTGGTGGCCAGTAGGGGTTTTGGTCTGGCTTGCTGGGTTCTTCAGGACTGGAGTGTCTGAGTCGTGACAAACTGAGAGCATGTGTGTTAATATGTGTGCACACTCGTGTGTGCTTGTGCCTCTGTGTGGGCGTGTATGTGTAAAGACAGACTCACAGGCATTCATCCAGGCATAGCTTTTGTTCCTTTAGCCCTTACATGGCTTTGTCATAGTACATCATAACACACACACACACACACACACACACACTGTAGTAAGTTTAAATAAGAAGCCAGGGTTAAGGACAGTGTGTTTGTCTTTCCTGTACAACTCCTGTAAACAATCCCGAATGGTTTCACATTGACAAAGTGGATTTCATGTAAAGTACTTAAAGAGCAGTCCAAGAATAAAAAAGGATATGCAGATAAATTGTATTTACATGTTGTACCTGTGGTGGATTAAAGTTGTCATTTTTACAGGATGTTTTATTGAAGCCTAGGCGGATGCCAAAGAACTTTCTCTTTTTATTTTTAGCTTTCAGGCAGTTGTTTTTCTTTTAATACAAAGTGGTTCACAACATTTGAAAAGCTTTGCGACTATAGTTTTGAATGATATTTATTTAGTTATAATAATGACATTCATGAAGGACATTCACCACTAGAACTTCATTTATAATATACATAATGGACTGCAGTGTGTCACGTATTGTTTATAACATTCTACTTTACTTGAGAGAGTCTGTAATCAGTAATGTTCCTCTAGTGCAAAGCTTTAATTTGTAACTGATGACAATTGTTATGTGGTTTGTAGCATGACCGTGTTCGGATTGCTGGTAGTTTTGTGTGTTTCAAAATTCTAAATACATGCAAGTTAGATGAAAACATAAATACTAAGGTATAAAGAGTTCTGGTGTCTGTGTTAGAACTGACATGGTCTGGTGACCTGGCTGTTAAGGGTGCAGTCCTGTAGTCTGTCCAGTGCATTATGGGATCGAATCCAGCGTTCTTGAACATGAAAGATTTAAATGTAAATTGAATATAAGATATTAGATTTTCCTGTGTAATGACATTAAATGTGTTCACCTTTGTGAATTCAGAGATAATTTGGGTCCATTCAGGTTACTTATAAACCCCCCCCCCCAAAACTGCAAAATTCATCATGCCTGATTTTCAATGCATTCTGATATTTTATATATGGATTTAACACATATGGAGGATTGTCCCTGTAAACAGATTTCCCACCCTACCCCCTGAGACCAGCAGTGTCCATGTAAACAAAAAGAGCTCCCCCTGCAGTGTACAGTGTGTTTATGCATGTGTTGGCCATCCCAGAGACACAGCACTCAGGTGTGTGTCTGTGAAGATGAACCATCCTTACTTACACACAGCATTCACTTTTGTTTTGTATACCTATAAATACCTATACTGATGTGAAATTAGTAGCAGTCTACTTAAAACTGAATGATGGAGCTGTCAAAGATTATGTGGCTCAGAAGTGCATTAGGCCTCTGTGATTTCCCAGCCTCTCATAGACTTGACATGAGAAGTGTTTTTGAGCCGTAATGGAGGCCGTCAAGGGACAGCAGAGCACAAAGGAGGATTTAAGGGCCTTGGTAAATGATAGAAGCTGAAATGTGTGTGTAGATTGTGATAGAGAGAAAAGGTATTTATTATTTGGTTTTCTCAAGTCTGATTACTGCTGTAGCACTGTAAGTGCATCATTACTGTCATATGTTACCTATATCAACAACAAAGGAACGGTACACACAGTATTCCAAACTGAAGTGTACATATACATGTTTAAGGAGTTCAGTGTGATTCAGCATTACAGTGCTTTTATTATTCCAAACAACCTCCCTCCCGTCCTGAGGGGCTCGCATAAAACATGAAGCCGCTGTATTAGGCAGATTATCTCATCTGCCATTCAAGATGCAAAGTCATCTCCAGTGGATGACAGTTGCACTGTCAGGTCATCTCATTTTATGCCATTTTATACATCAGCCTACAAACTATGACAGCTAGGGCAGTCCACAAACACAACACACGCTCACAGACACACAGAGACATGCACACCAGACCTGGGATCAGTTATTAAACAATTAGCATTTTTATCAAGAATAAAGCAATATCTATTATTAAAAATAGCCAATTCTTTTTGCAAAAGTAAATTCTGCACATTGACATTATGCAGTCAATTACATGAAAGAAAATTGTAAATGCAACGTTAAGTAACGTCGTTAACGTCAGTGTTTGTTAATAAAAGTTCACAGCACTTGTTGTAACCACATGCAATATAATTAAAGAGAGTTGTCTTTATTTGATGTCCAGCTGAAATTACAAATGATATCAATGACCAGTTTAAGCTAATTAACATAAACATGTCACTGGGGCCTTTTTTCTATACTTTGTCTTTTCACTGTTTAAAAGACCAGAGTGGTGATTCTTTCTGAGGGGTTTCTGATCTGTGATCTGTGGAGACGTAGCAGTCTAGTAAATGTACTGACTGTAGGGTAACAGACCTGCATGTACCTGCAACATGGCTAGAAATTTGTAATTTATTTCCACAGCCACTTCTAAAGGTTGCAGTTATTTGTTTTCAAGAATAATTATTCATATAAAGTATTTCACTAATGTACCATCTCACTGAATTAATTTGAGAATGGGTATCAGCATTATACATGAAGAAGTCACTCATTAGTTGATTGTTAATATAAACTAATACTTGGAACATGTCTTAAAGAAAAAGAATATTGATAATGTATATATAAATACATATTGTCGTAGCTCAATGGAACTCACACATGCATGCAGGGGTCTTATCTTGCAGTTGTTCTCTGTGTTCGGTCTCCCTCACTGGTTCAGTAGTTGTTCAATCTTCAATTATTGTGTCAACCTTTGTTCTAAGTTGTGGTGACAGGCCATGTAAGGAAAGGAACAAAAATAATTTAATCCAGTGTTTTCTTTGTTTTGTTTTAAATCTGCACTGGACAGAAATTTTTAATGCAAATGTTTATTCTAACCGTCCGAATCAAGCAGTGGGGCTGCAACAGAGAAGAGTATCCTGGCAACCCTAACTGAGATGCAATTGCTTCCATATTAACCTCTGCTGTCAGGTATGATTATGCGTGTGAAGCCCTCTCTATGTATGTGAAATAATTAATCAAAACTTAAGTGCAAGATGCTCACCTTTGTCCAACACAGTTGCTAGTTCCTCATTCAGTCTGAGCTGGGCTTTCCATTTTTGCCTCTTCACCTTCTTCATCCCCGTTACAAGAGCTGTAGTAACATGAAATGTAGGTCAAAGGAGCACATTCTATGGTTTCTGCATTGTCTTGAAGCGTCCAAATTCAAACAGCAACCTCTTGTTAGTTGTCTACTGCAGCTTTAAATGATCCTTATCGATTTTATATTTGTGTGTCCTGTACAGAGATGTTTAGTCTAGCTCAGCATAGCAGGAGGAAACGGTACCTTCAGAAAACTTCAGAGATGCTGTATTTAGGGTCTGTTTGTGAAACTGAATTACAGTTTTCTCATACTGAAGAAAAATGAAAAAGCATTGCAGCGAGGGGACAGACAGAGGGTGGAGGGGAGCCGTATGTAGATCAGCCCTCCAGCATTTAAAGGGTGATGTGTTCTTGTCTTTTTCTTCATAACAGCGCCCGCTCTTCTTTTATATTGAGGTCGGTTGATGGAGACAGGAATGGAGGGAGGAGAAAGGAAGAAAAGTGGTTTCTCTGCGTAGAGATAGTACTGCATAGTGTCTCGGGGTGGACGGCTCTCTGACAGTAGCTTCTGTTTGAATGCTTCAATCTCCAGATTATGTGCCAGGCAAAATGGGACTACAAGAGAGCTCTGAGACAGGTCAGTGCAGCCCAGAGGGAAAGGGGGTGAAGGATGTCTGCGTGTTTTGCGTGATTTCTTTTCTGAACTTACTGTAGTAGAATAGCACTCGACTGGTTACTGGGACATTTGTAAACAGTTTTAATTAGGTTGTGAGTTCACAGATGTTCAAATTGTTTAGCTGAATGCATGAATAACTGTAAAGTAGATTGTTGTTGTGATAACATTAAGACTATGATCTTGTTAGTAGCCACTACGAAAGTCCCTCTTATGCCTTCTGCTTTGGCTAGTGACTTTGACTGTCTGCTCTGTACCTAAAACTCTTTAATTAAAGTAGCTCCGTTTCCTAAAGTGGGAGTTAAATGCTTTTTTTGTCATATGGCAAAATGAATGGCTATGAAACATAGGATGCTGCTTGTTGATCAAAATCCAAGTTTATTCATATATATTTTGGGGGAAAAGGGTCACCAAAGAATATTTTTCACCATAGACATTGCTGGTTTCTCACCAAGGCTTTCAGATTATAAAATTCATAACAATCTTTTCAACAAACAACTGAAGACGGTCTTTAAGTTATACTCACCACTTACTTTTGACATTAGTAGATTTGATATTTAAACCACCCATCATTTTCTCCAAATTGGAAATAAAGCTCTAGTTTTAGCCATCAACAAACCTACCCTCCTAATAGACTTTTAATGAATCAATATGTACCTCGGTTTCCTGGTGTAGAGGGAAGACCTGTTCTGATAATACACGTTACTCGCTGCTCGGTTGTCATGCATCACCTGCTATCACAGGAAACACTTGACAAGTAGTGGGCGTAGTATAGCCGTGGCCAACTGAGCCCCGAACAACTATTTTATGGTTCATAGACGAGTCACTTTGATCTTTGTCCCCAAGTTTCCTAGCAACCAGGTATTTCAATACAACTGATTTCTGTGTACTGCAGGTCTTCTCATCCTTGAACCACCAGTGAACATTTGCAATTGGCAGATGCTGAGGCAGGGGCGGGTGAGAGGACACAGGGAGGTTCATGAAGCAGCAGAGAAGAGCAGAGCAGAGGAGAGGAGAGTGTGAGGAAGTGTTTGTGGGCTACATTATTGAAATGTCAGTTGCTTTGGATTGAGACTTTCACGGCTGCGATATTTTAGGGTTAAAGGAAAGAAAGAGAGCATACAGCTATTGTTATATATCTATTGGAATCTAGATAGCAAGATCGGGATTGTGGGGTTGTGTTCAGACTGAACACGAATGATGCAGAGGAGGCACTCAGCAAGTATTATGGGACGCCATCAGGACAATACACATCCTCCTAAACAGGTTCGATATTAGTTTAACTGGAGTTTCTCCACTTCAGTCTGGGTTTGTGCTGTTGTATGTGCATGTACATGCGCTTTGTCTGTGTGTGTGTGTGTGTGTGCACGCACATGTGTGCAGAAAAAGGAAAGCCATTTAACCAGTAATGATTAGATGGTTTAAATAGGACAACTTGAAGCAATGTCTAAATTAAGCCTCTTGATACAGCCTAGTTTTTAGGTCAATTACGCATTTGAGAGACTGGTGTTCGTAAGCAGGAGAGTGAAGCCACTGCTGAGAGATTCAGTGTCATTATTGGTCTTAGACGGGTACTATTTGTTAAGCAGCTTGTCCTGTAAGGGTGGATGTCTAATCTATGTGTTATATGTGTGTGTGTGTGTGTGTGTGTGTGTGTGTGTATGTGTGTGTGTTATCTCACACCATCACAATGGTTTGCATAGTTTCATTATCTTCAACTCAAACTTAAGGAACAATTGCATCGATATCTATTGATTTTGTGTTAGCATCAGCTTTGCACAGTTCGAATATGAGAGAAAGGTCGATTTGTTGCACAATGAAAAACAAACGGTAGTCTCTGGTGTTCGTACATCTTGACCCGCTCCAAAATCACATCTCAGCTAGTCCATGCTCTTTCCAAAATACATACTTTGCTAGTCATTATTACCAAATCAATAGATACATTTGTAAAGTATTAATAGCCTTTCAACTGTGATGCAATCTTGCAACTGTTTGCAATTCTGCAACCATCCTCCTGTATCCAGAACATGGACTTGGCCTCTGACATGCTTTGTTGGCTACACTGCTTCAGCATTAATTCTTAAAGCTGAGAGAGACATTTCTTCTTCATGCTTTTCTTTACTATTATTGGTGTAGCAGTACAGAAACAATGGGCAACTCGCTACTGTAGTGCTGTATTTACAGTTGTTGTAGATTAGTTTGTGGAGGAGCTCAGCTGGCCTGCAGAGTGAGTTGTCTTTTTCACTTGACTGGCCATGGCCTGCCTGTGGACTCAGCTCCTCTCTTTCTCTGTGTCCATCACTCTCTTTCCCTTTGTCGCTCTTTATCTCTCTCTCTCTCTCTCTCTGCTCTCACCATCTGCCTTTATGCCTGATCTGGCCACATATCCTCTAACTGTCTCTCAGGAGAGGGCTGGGGGGGGATTAGCTTTGAACTTTGGTTTGGTGATAGTGTACATTCCCATCATAATAACACATACATCTGTGCTCCACGGGAATCGTCCCATAGTGTGCAGGTGTTTTTTTTTGTACATGTGTGGACTTAGTTATTTGAGTTCTTTACACTAGGCTTCTGATTGGGGATTTCCAGAGTGTTGAAGGATTTTGTTCACTGCTACCTTTTATTTTTTGACCAAAAAATTGAACAAGGCAACATCATTAAATAAAATAGTTTCACAATAACTTTTGTAAAGCTGTTGTTGTTGTTGATGCTCTATCCAGCACATGATCATTTTGTAATGTAGCCGATATAAAATCATAAGGTGTGACCACATATTGTATGTGTCCATCTAAAGGCCCAGCCCTGCTCTCACCCTGCAGGGATTGCTCTTGGTTCACCTTTTAACATTGACGGTGTTTTGTGGCTTGACTAGCAATCCAAATCAGTAGTTCTATTTTTAGGAGCTTGATTTACACAGATCTTATTTTACTTATCTGTTTACATCATCATAGACCAGTGTTTAATATTGTCTTCTGTTCCAGTGCACTGCATTTGTTGAGAGATTATGACCCATCTTTCTGTGTGCAGCATGTACTGTATAACCCTGAAAGCCTGACAGACTGATCCCAAGGGGCAATTCTGGTGAATGCATGTCTGTGTGTGTGTGTGTGTGTGCGCGCATCTGTGTCCACTGTTGATTTACTCATCGACCATCACTCCCCCTGCTGTCTCCTGTGGGCCTTTATGCTGGGAGGAATCGATAACCTTCTCCCTCGCCTTGCCTGTCCGCTGCGTCTCCAGACACACCAGAACAGCGCTCTGTAGCAGTTCAAATGCTTATGCATGTTGCACAGAATGGACACACATATTCCATGTTGTTTAAAAAAAACTAAAATATCAGGATTCTAACTGAGAAAAGTGCCATGAAAACATCCGCAACACATGCATGCACACACACACAGACACACACACAAGCTCCCTTTATCTCACTCTCTCCCTGACATTAGCTGAACAGAGTCCATTACTGCCAGGTAATGGCTGAATGTCACAATAGCAGGATGTCATAAAGCTCTGGAGTGGTCTAATGGGTTTTGTTCAGGTTGAGGTGACACATGCACACTCGCACACGCACACATACAGACACTCGCTCTTCCAGGAAACTATCTTCTTATGTTCTTGATGCATTTACTCATCACATGACAGCCCTGAGCTCTGACATGTTTGAAGAGCTAACAATCTGTTCAAGGGAGCAAATTATGAGACTCATCTGTCACTGTTTAAATTCAGAGGGGTGATTCTTCACTTGTTACATTAAATGGTCCCCCCTCTAATACATGCACACATCTTTATTTATTTCTACCTATGATTCAGCTCTACCACATACACACATATATATATGAGAACTAGAGGAACAGCGATAGCTTTATTTAACTCAAAACAGAGGAGAATAGATTTAAAGTGGACGAGTAGACACCTCCCAGGCTCAGGATATAAAAAAACCACTGAATGAAATCACAACCAAAGTGAAAAAGTTAGGCACGGATACAAGCAGAGTTGCAAAAGCAGAGGTTGCTGCCAGTCGCCAGGCCCAGCAGCCTCTGGGGGCAGGCAGATGGGAGAGTGAAGGCTTATAAATGGAGTGATCATGTGAACTTATTTGCTTCATGTGTGGGCAGAGTGGGGAAGAGGAGGATGCAGGAGGAGAGCAGGAGTGGAAGACAAGAGAACCTCCAGGCCAGTGTGAATGTTTTGATTGTTCCATGAGCTTTCCTGTTATTTCCTTTTCAGAACTTTTTTTGTTTACATTTACAGCATTTTAATTTCGGTGTGAGGTGTCAAGAGTTTATTTACATCGATTTCGGTTTTTGCACTATCACCTATGCTGCTGTAGCACTGCAATTTCCCCATTGAGGGACTAATAAAAGTTTATCTTATCTTATCTTTTCTTAGAGCCAGATACATTATAGGAGATATCTATGCTATCAGCTCAACACAGATTGTTATCCAATTATTGATGGCCAAAATACTAAGTAAAACGATAAGGTCCATACAAAGTTCAACAACAACTGTCATCATTAGGCAACATTGTTTTTCCAACAGATTTGTTTCCAATACTAAACAGCAACTGTTTTATTCTTTTCCATTGATTATCACATTTTTCCAAATATAGCATTGCTATCAAAATGCTAAACACACACACACACATATCAGTACCAGAACTGGTCCAAAAGATCCCAAACATGTTCCTCTAAATAAGAGTCTACCTGAAACTTGAGGGGTGAACACACATCCTGATTGTGGGTATCAAACAAAACTTGTCTGTAGCACTGAGCAAAACTGTCAAGTAGTGAAAGCTGGCATTAAATGTGCAATCGGATTTATAGTCTTAGTTACATATTTTTTGATCAGATAGGACTATTTCACTGAGGCACAGTTCTTGTATCACTGCATGCATTAAGACGACATGTCCCAAGAATTTTTCTTCTTTTCTTGAATTACAAAAGGGATTTGCAGAAGTTATTAATAAAAGTATTGTTTCTGTATTAGGACCAAGACTCTGGTATCGTATGAGACAAGCAAAGAATGTCCAGTTGGTGTTGCCAGTCAGTACAGAGAAAATTAGGCAGTGTGCGATGTTTAAGGATTAAAATCTGTCAAACTTTGGCTTTCTGATCCAGTTGCTGTCAGTCGTTCCCATCAAGATTATTTTGAACATGTTTGGCTTTTATGATTGAAACTAGAAGTGTCAACATCACAGGCATGAGTGGGAGAAATAATACTTGAAAAAGAATATTTGAGACTGGCAAGTAAACAGAAGATTTGTGTGACATGCCATGAATTTAACTGTATTATTTTATAACACAGTTCATACAGGGTTCAGTGGAGAGCCTCAACTCAGCTGACTTATAAAGGTCACTCACCTCCAATTCCCTATGCAGTGAAAAGTCCTTGTTGCCTCTTTCTCTCCTATTTACCCAAATTGTTTCTTTCTCTTTAATATTTTCACAGTTTTCACAGAATTTGCAGCAGAAATGTTTTAGGTGCAGTCATAAGAATATTTGTATTTTCATAAAGATTTTGGGGTTTGCCTGTTAACACACCTCTAATCATAGTGTCATTTCCATCTAGTGTGTAGTCCACTGTATCCAACCATACTCGGCTGTTGGGGTTGTGCCTCTTTGTGGCTGAAATAATCTGTGCAAATTGATAAAAATAAGTTGGAATGTAGGATGTCTGTCTTTGTAGCTACTGTAATATTCAGATCTGTTCCCCGCTTCATGTTTTCAAAAGTTATCAGTATCATCTTTTTAATATATTATTGTTTTGGAAATAATGCCGCTTCATTATTTCAGATTTTGAACAGTACTTTAAATTTTTTTTTACAAAAGACGTTTGAAATTACTGTAAAACAATAAATAAACTTTACGCTGTTTAAGTGCACATTCTTATTTGGAAGTCGCTTTGGATAGGCGATAAGCGTCTGTTTCAATATTTGTAAATGATGTCCAAACGCTAAAGGAACATCTCCTTCGTCTCCTTTTTCATGCACAAATTGTGTATTTAGGTTCCTCCACATTTACAGGGATTGACAAAATGTTGCAGTCATGCGCTGATGCATACACGTATAGACATGTTGGTGTGTGTGTGTGTTTGGGTGTGGAAGTGAATACGTTTTGGGGTGTGAGGAGATTGATTATAAGCTAAAGAGGAGCTGATTAGCACATGTTGACATTAACGGTGGAATCTATTACTGAAACCACACATGGTTGACCTTTGACATAAATGAGCCTTTGGGCTTATCGGTCCATATGTTGAATCAATGATAGCTACATTTATGCAGGGGGGTGGGGGGTGGTGGGGGTGTGGGAGTGGGGTGCTTTATTCTTTAACAGAATATTGTAGGAAGTATATTAATGATGTTTTGTATGGCTATGCTATGTTTACTCCTTACTAACTTCTGCTACTAGCTTTATTTTAAGTCACATTTTAGACTTTCACATCACCTGACTAAGATGTTGACGCTTACTATACAACCACAGACAACAAACATATCCTTCCTTTTCTCTCAGGTATAGGGATAAAGAAGCTGGTTGCGTCCATGTGCTTCGACGTTTGTTCACCGCATCATCGTTGCATTACACCAGATAAGATGAATAAAAGAGTGATTATCTCATTCTCTATCTCTTCCTCTCCCTTCCTGCCTTTTCTTCTCCAGTCTTCGGGCACCAGCGTGGTAGTGGACATCGCAGCTATGGGTGAGGCCCACGGTCTGATCTCAGACCTGCTGGCAGACCCCTCGCTGCCCCCCAACACCTGCAGCTCTCTGAAGGCCGTCAGCAACCTCCTCAGCACCCAGATCAGCATCCAGCCGCTCCACCGGCCTCGCGTCCCTGCAGACACACACATCTGCTCTGACTCCGAGGAGGGGCCTGAAAAAACAGAGCGGCTGGCCATTCCAAAGGTAAATTTGGGTGGTTTTAAAAATGTGTTTTTGCTCATTTTTGTGTCTTTGGTTTCGTTGATTAATAGAGATTGGCAAATCAACACGTGGGCCATGTGTAGCAGTGGTTCCCAACCTGAGGGCTGGGACTTCCCCATAGGATTCCCCCAATAATCTTATGGGTCACAAGATGAATAAAAATATTCGAAAGTAACAAGAAAGAAATTCTGTTACAAAACATGTTTGGTTTTTTACGTTTTTCAACTTCTTGTCAAATACTAATTATACGTTCACCTCCCCAGGGATTGTTCACATGAAACATTCTGAGAAGTAAAAATCACTTAACTCATTTCACTTAGACCACAACTTGGGTGTGTGTGACAATTAGAAATAAGTACTTTAGCATTGCACTCCTATTACACTGTCAGACTCACGATGCATAGTTTAAAGATCTGCGAATCTGCGAACCTGCGAACCTGCGATATTATCTTTTTTATTCCACACGTTATTTCTTCCTCTACAAAACTTGGTGCTTATATTACCCACAATGCAACTCAACAGCCGACAGTTCTGTTGGAATTTCAGGTGTGTTAGTTAATGCAGTATTGGGCCTCAATCAGAGATGAGGAGTGGGCTACAGAGGTCTGCTAAGCTCACTTCTTTCTAACGCCACATCCCAAAAATGTTTTTCAATTCGTAGCTTGTAGTCATCAGACCCAACCCAAAGAACTTACATTGATAAGAAGTGAAAGCTAATTGGTCGTTCCATTGCAACATCAGCACGCAGCAACAGAGATACTCCGCCGCCATTTTGGACTTAAAGCGGCTACCTGAAAGTATGTAGTGCGCCAGTAAAACATATATACTTTTTAAATAACAATGTGACAGCGGCATCCCGCTGGTTAAACTTTGTAATTAATCCACGGTTCACATGCGTGCTGACATTACGGATCACCGATCAACTGCGATGCGTTGCACCACTAGTTAATAAAAACAGAGCCAGCTGTATGAAAGTTTTATGTTAGTGTTGTCTTATGCTGCAGTAGGCTTCATGTCAATATGCACACACTCACACACACAAACAGCATGCATGCAAGCCCAGGTATATTCCTTCCTGCGTACATAACCCCCATTTCCTCTCTCCCTGCTGGGTAGTGTGGGCCTCTAATGTAGCTAACAATGATGCACGGGCTTCCAGAGGGCCTTTTAATGTTTTACAAGGCCAGTGCTTCAAAATGTATGTGGGCACTTAAGGCGGCAAGGAAACTAAATAAAGAGTGTGATGCAATGCAGGATAGCCTACCAGGAAAGTGACAAGCAGCTTTAACACTGCCTGAGTGCACTCAAATGCTTGACGCATGTAGTGGAACTCGGTGAGATGCCGCCTCATTTTAACTCATCTGGGATTTGTGGGTCTTCATGTGGCGATGGGTTAAAGTTGGTGATTCAGCTTATTCGTGATGCCCTGTCATGTGGCTCTGAACTAAGGACAGAAATAGCAGTTACATAAAGGTAATAAGAAATGTTGGTGACTAAGGTGCATGTGTTACTTAGGTTATGACTTAGCTTAGCCGGACAGCAAAACATTTGGGAACAATTTGGCTTTCACTTGTCTTTTTCTTGGTTTAATTCCAGCCGTTCCACTTATTTGTCTCGCTTCCAAACACTGAACCACCTTCTGCTGCATATATTTGTCTTTATAATACTGTCATTACATTACAGCCCCACATTTCCCAAAGCATACCATTGTGTTATAAGATATTTGAAGCCATTGGTTTAAATTAATTTCACTGCATTATAGACATAATGTAACAGAGACTTAATGTCTACTTATGTTCTATATATATATCTATATATCTTTCTCTGTCATTCTTTCACACACTGTTAGATGCCTTTGATTAGCTCCCCTTCACTGTAGGAGAGAAGTATACCACAGAGCACTGTGATACTGTGTGTGTGTTTGGATGACAATGATGCGTGTGCGTATGTGTGAGTGTGTGTGCGGTTATCTGCCTGAACAGTGAAAAGGTAAAACTGCATGTTCATGGTTATTTTTCTGGAGTACATGAAATTTGATCCTCTGCTGCCATCTATATTCCACTCTGTGTGTGTGTGTGTGTGTGTGTGTGTGTGTGTGTGTGTGTTTGTTTGTGTGTGTCAGAGGGAGAGAGAGAGACACTGACAGACAGAGAGGGAGTGAAAGATAAATAGAGACCTCAATTGTACAAAAATACAAACAGACAAATAACTGATTTTAGACTTTTTTGACTTTACAGCAAAATGGACAACATAGGATAGATTTACACAACAGGGACAGCAAGCACGAGCCATTTCTGCTTACCATTCTGTCCCCTGTATGCTTTAAAAAAACTAACAGGAATGGGCAGCAATAACAAATACGGCATCCTTCTGGTTTGATGTCATTACTTTTTTGATGGAGGAGAAAAAGAGGCGCAAAAATTGCTTTGCAGGAAAATGTAGATCTGTTTATTAGTTAAAACATGCACAGGACTGAAACATCACGTTTTAAGTACTATATAGGGCTTTATTTCTCCACAGAGTGAGTGTGCTGCTGCACCGGCCTTTCTTTTCCTGTCGTTGTAGTTTGTTGGCAGCACTTTGTCTGTAGCTGTGTTGACGTAACGTTTAGGATCCTTTCACTGTTTTATTGTTGTACAGTAAATGTGACCCAAGCTTTTGTCAACGTTGGCTGTAATTTTGGATAACAAATGTCACAGCAGAGTTAGTTATTGTGAAACTAAATGTTTAGAAGATGAGACAAGATTAGACTAAGTATCTTGGAAACAATGGAGCATTTAATAAACCATTGCAGCAGCAAGTAAATCAAATATAAAGGTCATTATAAATAAAAGTATTGTCACATTAAAAGTATTTACATTATGAATGCAAACTCTATGAAACTTGAATATATATGTATATAAAACTGTTGCAAAACATCTTACTGGACACAACATTGTGATATTTGTGAATTGTAAAAAAGTGGAGGATTAAAAAGAGTTCTTATGATTACAATAAATCCTTTTCAAGGGATTGGAGCAGATGAGAAAATACATTTTAGTACAAAAACTGTTCATTATTAGTTGGAGTTTTATCTTTTCCAGGTATCATAACATACACTGATCAGCCAAAACTTTGACCACCTACTTAATATTGTGTAGGTCCCCCTTTTGCCACCAAAACAGCACGGACCCGTCGAGGCATGGACTCCACTAGACCTCTGATGGTGTGCTGTGGTTGCTGGCACCAAGACAGTAGCAGCAGATCCTTTAAATCCTCTAAATTGCGAGGTCGGGCACATTATCCTGCTGAAAGAGGCCACTGACATTAAAGAATACCGTTTCAATAAAGGGGTGTACTTGGTCTGCAGCTATGTTTCGGTATGTGGTACGTGTCAAAGTAACATCCACATGAATGGCAAGACTCAAGGTTTTCCAGCAGAACATTGCCCAAAGCCTCACACTGCCTCCGCTGACTTGCCTTCTTCCCATAGTGCATCCTGGTGCTCGGTGTATACTTTTCATTAAAACACACAGACGGCCATATCTTTGTCGTTTCTGTGGAAAGTGTTCATTGAGATGCAACTATTAGTAGCTTTTCATTGAAAATCCCATCAGTTTGAAGATTCTGTTCAGTGCCCAAGTACATGAATGGTGTCCTACTTGCATCGTCCACCTCGCGAAGCTTCTGTGAGTGTGTCAACATGTGTTTGTTTATCTGAATTACAGCGTCTAAGACGAAGTCTGCCCCCAGGATTGCTTAGGAGAATCTCGTCAACTTGGACCACCACCACCTCAGCTACAGGGCTGCCTACCATCGAGCCCGGCCCTGTTCGCCGAGACCGCTCAGCCAGCATCAAACACACCACAGACAGGTAATTCTCACTGCAATCAAGGGGAGCAGCAATAACTCTGAACAGCAACAGAATCATTCTTTGTTTATTTATCTGATGGATTTCTACCTCAGTGAATCATGGAACAACTCAGTGATGATGACCATCTCAAAGAGTCGCTCCATGTCTGCCTCCTATGCTGCCCCAATCACCTCCAACCACCTCTACAGCAAACCACTGGGAAGACCCGGTATGTGTGTGTGTGCACAAATCTGCTTAACACACTGAGTAAAAACTGAGTATGTTGAGTGAGTTACTTGTGTAAAAGAAGTCGATTTCTTTTTAAATTGTAACATTTTTTTACAAGAAGAGAATTCTCTTCTCAGCTTGACTGAATTCACTGCACATAGTTCCACATTTGACACATTTCCGATTTTCCAGTTGCTGATGTAAGGAAAATCTGCTCTGTAGTTGATGTGAGGAAAAAAATACTTAAATCAAAAGCAAATAACTTGAAAGATGAATAAAACATTAGTCAGTATTGCTCTCTTTTTCAGGTTTCCCCCCCTCCAACGTGTCACCTCTGGCTTCTCCGTGCCCGTCTCCTCCCGTTCAGGGCACTCCCGTCTCCAGCCCTACTACAAAGACATTTTCAGTGCAGCTTCCTGAACCGACTGGGCCCCTGACAGAGAGGACCCCTGTCTCTGTGGCCCCCAAGAGCCACCACAGAGCCTTAACTCACAGCCAGAGCGCCCCAAGCTCCACCACCCCTCACTGGCGGCCCCCACCGCTCTGCGGCAGGTAACACACATGCGATTGCACAATAGATACATTTTTCTGTTACATTTTGAGAAGCAATTCTAAAAAATAGAAAGTTTAAATAAAAAAATATTGGAATAAGGCTTCAAATGCACATGCGTGTGTGTGTGTGTCTTTCCATTTGTGTGAAAATGAGTCACTTCTTTAGTGTGTACTGAGAGGACAGGAGCTGTTTCAACTATCAGATGAGAGAGACAGATCAGGATGGACTAGCATGTTTCCTCTGAATGTGTCTGTGTTTCTCTGCTCTCTTTCCATCAGTTGTGGCAGGCCGTTCAACAATCGACTAAACCACGGGGTAGAATCTGTCGAAAAAGGAGACAGAATACCCCATCCAGGTAAACAGCAGAGTACAGCCTGCAAGCGGTTGACATTAGACATATCTATCCAACTGAGCAGGACAACATTTGTACAGGGAAAAAGCTTCTTCCGTAGAGTTCAGTAATACAAAGTAGTGTTTGGAGAGATTTAATAATCAAGGTAATAAAGGTTCCTGATGTTAAAGAAGGATCTGTGAATCTTAATGTAGCAAGTAAAATATTTGTTTAGATTTATTATTATTATTTTGAATTTGATTTAATGTTTTTTTACTTATCTGAATATATGTATTTTAACAGCAAAATCACAATTCTTCCTTTTTATGTACAATGAAGCCCCTTTGAATTTGAATTTGATTTAATAAGAAATGCTTCCAGATTTTAACCCGACTGGTGAATTTGGACTATTCCTACAGCTTCTTTTTTATGTTGATCATTTGATTCACTCACACTGACCTTCTCCACAACTGCCCTCATTGTAACTTTGGATAACCACAGACAAATTGTTACATTAAATTGCACATGTTTAACGTGTGCGATGTCTCCCCCAGATGAGCGTGTCGTAGCTTCTTCAGACTATGACAGCACCTACGACAGCACCTATGAGACCAACCACAGTGACAGCAGCGACTTTGCACAGAATGAAGAAGAGGGAGAAGGAGGCAAGAAGCCACCTGAAGCAAGGGAAGGTTGCAGGGAGTATCTGGCAGAGGGCATCGTTCTTCACCCACTCCTGCCATCACCAGAGGTGGGCAATCAGAAAGACTATTATGTGTTTTAATGGGATTCAAATTCCCCCAAAGGCAACAAGATATAAAGAATGTGTTTTTACAATAATTTATCTTTTATTTGCTGTCATTAGGTAGATGAACTGTTTAATAAACAACACAACACTTTTGACATTTCTCGTCCTAAATTCTGTAAACCAATCAGTAGTGCCATCTGATAGTGTGTATGTACAGAGGGAATTGTGAACTGACCAAAATGTGCTTGCTGACCATCAAACTGTGATGAATTTCATCAGAATTATCTTTCTGACCTCTCCTCTGGGCCCCTATCTTTACCTGGCAGGACAAGCCAATCCTGGCTCTGGAGCCCCTGGTGATGGCGGGGCTGGAGCCTCTGATGAGTCAACTCAACAACTGGAACTTTCCCATTTTCAGTCTAGTGGAGAAGACCCACAGCAAGACAGGCTGCATCCTCAGTCAGGTAATCACTAACTAATGGGGAAATGTCTAAACCCACATGACATTTATTTAATGAAAACTCACTGATGCAGATTCAATTAAAAGGAACTCATATTGGTGGAAATGTTTACATGTATTTAATTAGCAGCTTAATGTGGTGGTGACATTGTCAGGGAGTGGGAAGAGTATATTTGCATCTTAAGCTTGCAACAACGACAACAACACTGGAAAATGAACAGTGATTTGTACAGTTTGGGCCAAAATGTCATCAGTTCCAAAAGCAAATTTGTGTTAGCGGGTTCTGGACTTAAGCTGGGAATATGTTATTTAGAAATCAAAGAAACAAAGTGTGCAAGTGACTCGACCCATGAGATTGGGTCTTGACAACTCTGGTGTGAATAACACCATAGCTTAGTGTTACAGTAATATCAATTAGGAATAGATGAGGGTTGTTCTTATCAGACACAATACATCTAAACCTCTACAGAGATGAGAGATGATTCACGGTATGTTTTCCTTGTGTTATTTACCAGGTTTCCTATAGGCTCTTTGAGGATACAGGCCTATTTGAGACCTTCAGAATTCCTGTACAAGAGTTCATGAACTACTTCCATGCTTTGGAAAATGGATACAGGGTCATCCCTTGTGAGTAGAGGATCTCTGTGTATGTCAAATTGTTGAAGGGAAGTATTGATATCCAGCATTACCTTTATCTGCCACAAGGTGGATGCATTGCTTCATCGGTTAAATAAAGTCCCACTGACAGGCTTACTGTCTGCTTCAGTCATTTGCTCATACTGTATTGTTTGCAGGAATATCAAGTTTCCTGTTGATTAAATTATGGTGTTTAATATCAGAAGATGATCATATGAAATATAACTACGTTTATATCAATTTATGTTGAGATTGAAGATGTAGTTGACAGGTAATTAGGAAGTAGAATGACAATTTGTGACCCAAGTAAAAACACTTTGTAGTGTTTTTGGTTACATGATCTGTACATTTTAAATTAAATATTAATAGTTTTTATACTGTAGCTCTTGTAATCTGTTGTATACTTAGCACATTTTCAGAGGGAGCATTGTCTCTAACCATGTTGTGTCCTCTCATATTTGAACATGGCTCAATATGGAACATTCCCATAAAATAGACCCATGTAAAAAGGCAGAAAACCATTACTTAAGTTATGTTACAGATTCCTAGTCTGAAAGGGGCTGTAGTGGATGTTGTTTTCCAGTTCCAGCTGGGATTTCAACACAGTGGTCTTATTGGTGTGAATTAACATTTTATTTTACTCTTTCCCAGATCACAACCGGATCCATGCCACTGATGTACTGCATGCTGTTTGGTACCTCACCACTCAGCCTGTGCCAGGCCTGCCCACCCTGCTGACTGAGAATGGGATACACAGTGGTGAGAACTTTTAATCCATCAGCAGCATTTTAATTGGCTGGCGTGGTGGAAATTACGGATGTATTTGTTTCCAATCACTGTTCACTGGTTGCTTCGTCTATGTTTACTAGTGTTTATGTTCATTTACAATACCACAGGTGTAGTATAATAACATAGCTAGTCCTGCCACCTTCATATTTCTAGTGTTTATTTTATTTTCTCTGCTGTCGTTGCTTCATATTGGTTTGTTGTACTGGTTATGACTCATTTTACAGTCAACAACATCCTGGTGATAGATAGTGTAGAGTAGGTGTTAGTCCTGAATACACATTCTAAGAGCACCAGGTTTTACACAAGTTATTGAGGTGGCAGCATTTGAACACAGAACACCATGTTCTCTTTTCGCCCGTAGACTCAGAAAATGGCATTACGCCTGGTGCCAAAGGCTTCTTGGTGTCCAAGATGAACTCTGCACTGAAGGAGAGCTATGGCTCCCTGGCTGGCCTTATCCCTGGCCTGGAGCTCATGGCCCTGTATGTAGCCGCTGCCATGCACGACTATGACCATCCCGGAAGAACCAACGCCTTTCTTGTTGCTACCAGTGCACCACAGGTAAATAAATGTAGGTGTGCTTCAGAAGCGCTGGAGAGGGGAGGAGCTGTGGTGATGGATCGATAGAGAGTGATGGCAATGATGGATAATAAAGACAGTTTTCTGTTGGTTCATAAAAACAAAGGAAGCTTCAGTTGGGATTTCTTGTAATCAAGTCAGTCAGTTGTTTGTCAGTAAGTTGAAGTAGTCTATTTCTACTACTGCTATTTTAGAAATCTTTGTAATTATGTTTATCCCGAGTGTGTACAGGGGACATATTTATTTGACATTATTAGCTTGGTGCTTGTGGGGAGTGACAATAATACACTCCCACCCAAAACTTTATCCAGAGCCCAACTCCAGCTGTCATTTGGAATCTGCCATGTGTTGCAGGGCACCTGCTGCAGTGTAGCAGTCACCTCCAGAACCTGCAGAGGATAAATGATCTAGTGAATGATTGATCTAACCTCAGAAATTTAATTGATATGCATTGACAGACCCAAGACGGCAAGGTTCCCTTTAAGCATATGCCTGAGCACGTTGAGCTCATATCATGCCTTGAAAAAGCCAGTTTCTGTTTATGACATGTTATGTAGCGTTGATAAGCTGCAGATCATTATTAGTACACTGATGTGAGCTTACAGCGACTGCGTGTAGAATATTATTATTATTATTATTATTCTTAGCTTATTTCTCTGGGACAATGCAAGAATACATTTCAACAAGTTACAAAAAAACACATTTGAGGTATTGCATGTAGGGTTTTATTGCCAAGGCTAATTTGCGATAACGTTTAGAACAGGAGCTTAGCAGGTTAGATGTAAAAGAAGAATAAAGCAAGCTGTGACATTATTGTGTCAGTGACAGTATTCATATTTCACCACAGCATAACACAGCTTGAAATGATCACAGTGCATGTGCCATCCAGCAGCCAAAACAAGCTCAACCAATGAAAGCAAGCAATTCACAATTAACACCAAAACACTGCACACAGGTAGACAGCAACATTATAGCTAAGAGAAAAAATAACCCACAATCAGATCTACAGGATAGCACCATATGTGCAGGTCAGAGTTTAGGATCTTGCTGAAGGCCATGTAGGCTCCTATGTGTTTCACATTAAATGTTAATTTCACTTTCTCCTCTTGGTCTTTCACTGTAGGCTCTACTATACAATGATCGTTCAGTCTTGGAAAATCACCATGCAGCTTCAGCGTGGAACCTCTTCATGTCTCGACCCGAGTATAACTTTCTGGTTAACCTTGAACACGTGGAGTTCAAGCGTTTCCGCTTCCTAGTCATTGAAGCCATCCTGGCCACTGACCTTAAAAAGCACTTTGATTTCCTAGCAGAGTTTAACGCAAAGGTAAATATTCAAATCTGTGAATTAAACTGTAGAACAATACCATGACCACACATTAATTTTTGTTGTCATTGGTAATCTCTACTCAACTCTAGTTAAAAATATTTTTCTGACCCTTTACTAAAAATGGTCTTTTAAACTAAATTTGACAACCAATCTGTAAGGAATTCTTTACAATCCATAACTTTTTTTTTTTTTTTACACAAAACTTCCACGTGCTCACCTCTCCAGGTGGGTGATGAAGGGGTGTCCGGTATTGATTGGACCAACGAAAACGACCGATTGCTGGTGTGCCAGATGTGCATCAAACTGGCTGATGTCAATGGGCCGCTGAAGTGTAAGGAGCTGCACCTGCAGTGGACAGAGGGGATTGTCAACGAGTTCTACGAACAAGTATGATTATAAATCTCTGCAATCAGCAACAAATGGTCTCCGCAGAAAAAAACCCCATCACATTCAAAACGATTACCATTTAGACAAATAGCACCTCATACATAGACAGATGGGAGTGTACTTTACTAATCACAGTATGTAATAAATAATACCAAGTGATGAAAATGTGCAAAAGTTGTTGCTAAAGAAAAAAAAGAAAAGTTTGGAAAAATAGAAATGACAGAAATGTACTTCATACTTTATGTGCACGTGTACAAGCCTGTAAATTCCGAACAAACCTGTGTAACTTTTGCTGAATGGCAGCCACTGTGACCACAAGTGATTACGGGATAACGGTAAACGCTAAAACCTCAAAAAGAGAGAAGAGTAAGTGAGCTCAGTTAAACAACAATATCTCTCTTGAGTTAGCTAATAATAGTTAACATTAGCCAACATCAGCTATTGGTGCAATTCCAGAACAAGTAAAGGCTCAGAGTCCGTTGAATTGAACAAGGGTGCGTTTTGTTGCTCAGCTAATCTGCTTCATCAGGATGGTATGGGTGTGTTTTGATCAGATTTGATTGACAGAGAACAAACAACCCACAAACTGTCATCAGGCAATTTATATTTTTACTCACCTTCTTCCGCCACGAGGTCAGGGTCTACTGCATAACAACACCCCTGCATATACTAGGGATTTACTTTTCTTGCTCCAGGTCATATGTGTGCAACTGGATGTTCCCTCTGAACAAAAATAGAATAGTCAAAACACTCACCTACTAGCTCATGAATATGTTAGAGGCTACTGTAGACGGATGCCTGGCAACAAATCCTGTTCTTAACTAAACAATGACTCTTATTGGTCAGTTCAGTTAGTGCCGAGCAAGTTGATAAAGATCAAATCTGATTAGACAGAGAGATATAATTACTTTCCTAGTAACAACATGTTGTAAGTAGAACAGCACTAATTTGAGACTTTTGAGCCATGATTGAAGCTATTTTATACACTGCAGGGAGCGGTATCCATAATATTCATTCTTCTCAAATGAAAAGTCAGATGTACAGGCTGTAACAGATGTTTGTTATCACAAGGTTCCTTTGACAATCATCAAACCCCTTATCAGCATTTATTTTGTTTATTTTGAAAATAGTTAATGAAGGGAACGTGTGCACCGACGGTGTAGCAGCTGTAGCTGTGCTTACTGTGTAGCAGCTAGAAACCTCTAATCATAGCGCCGCCGATTAGCGAGGAAAACATCGTCCCTCTGATCTGTTTCTGAAGCTTAGTATTCTGCCATTCCTTTCAAACCTTTTGTTCAATTCTCATAATAGCTTTGAGAATTATGTATGTCCTTTGAGCGGGAGCATCGGGGTGGGGTGGGGTGGGGTGGGGAAAGAGAGAGCGGGTGAGAGACAGAGAGTGTGTGTATGTTTTTCTCTTCAGAGGGGAGACAGATGACCTAAATGAGTCATCTTTGACAGCGCTCATTCACAGTCACACAGAGGAAGATCACAGGGATGGAACTGAGGCTCTCAGCGGCAATAGAGTCAGTACAGATGTGCACACACAAACATAGATGTTGCACACACACACACACACACACATTTAAATTATACTCTGCAATGCACCACTTTAAAATCCAAAAATGTCTGGCAATGCTAAACAATTCCCTCTCTCTCCTCACTCGTACTATACATGTTCACACACAACTCTCACGCAAACCACTAGTGCAGTGCACAGACGCCATCCTGGTTTCAGGTTGCCATAGCAATGGGAGTCCTTGCTCCTCTGTCGTCCTACAGAATCACTTTAAAAGCCCTGAGATCAGAATGCAAACACAAAAGCACTATACATGAGTGTCCCAATATGTGAAAATAGAAAAATCCATTTCACACCAGACAATATGCAACGTAAGCCACATGGGGCCACCTTTTATTATGAGGACATGGTCAGAATAATGGAAAATATGTTAATACAAGAAGTATCTCTGTTGGGACAACTTTTAGAGGTTTATTTATTTACATTCTGTTTAGAAAATCGATTTTCTCATTTTCATTTATTTTCTGTTGAGACCAATGTGTTTTGCTGGAGCGGGCACTGAACAGGTGTAAGAGATTACTGTAGATATGGCCTTAGTTTGTGTCAAGATGAACGGTTCCATCAGGAATGCAATCAGCGGAATAAATCCAAACATGAGATTACAACCATCTTGGCTGCCTTGAGATATGCTCTCATCATAGCTCTGTCTTTTTGGATGCAAAATAGAAAAATGGAAAAGGCATGAATGACAAATATCTATATAAGGACGAGGAAGGAACAGCACGACTTCACTTTGGCTTGTCTTTATCCGGCTTCCATTTACAGTGCACGATTATGTTCTGTATATTACACAAATGGCTCCTTCAACAAATATAATTACAAACGCATGATATATTGTGGGGAGTCAGGCTCGTTATTGCACCCTGTCTATTCATATTTGGCAGCCAAAGATGATTAGTCCGAATATTGATGTCAGTGTTTTATCAGTGGTGACCTTGTGGGTAACAAATACACAGATTATAGCCACCATTACTGAGGCAAGTCTCTGCTGACAGTCTCATTTATGAAATTGATATCTACAGATGTGCCATAGTTTGAATTGATGTTTTTCTATTTCTAGTCTTCTTGACCTACTTTCAGGGGACTGTGTATCTGGGACTTTCTGTTCTTGCCAGTGGAGCTGCACAGAGGACAAAATGTGTATCTGGGTTTAAACAACTTGAGTGATATAGAGTATACCTACATATGATGTATTTATTTGTATAATGTAGAACTTTTTTATAATGAGGTTGCAAGTGGCAAACATGTAGGCAGAGAAGGGAGAAATGAATTACTATAACTTTTACAACAATTAATAATAATTGAATAAAAATAATAAAAAGTGACTAATTGGACAGAAACAGAAGCTTAAAAATCTGTACTTTATTATCTACTAATTTTAAGACAGACTACATTGTTTTAAGACAATTCAAATATCTCTTAAGAACTGATGTTCAGCAGACTGAAGAGACTGCAGGATTCATTTCAAACCAGTAACTTTTTTTCTGTCCTGGAGCTATAAAGATATGGGGCACTGGAGAAAAATGTCAATTTTTATTCGATCATTTACGTCCATCTGACATATTAGCCATGTTCGTTACCTTCTAGGGTGACGAAGAAGCAAGCCTGGGCCTTCCCATCAGCCCATTCATGGACCGCTCCGCTCCGCAGCTCGCAAAACTCCAGGAGTCGTTCATCACTCACATTGTGGGACCTCTGTGCTCTTCCTACGACTCTGCTGCCCTCATGCCGGGACACTGGGTTGACCCACCTGAGGGAGAGACCGAGCCAGCGAAGGAAGGACAAGATACAGAAGAGGAGGATATGGCAGATGAGGACACATCAACGAGTTCTGACACCTCCCGTATGTCAACCTCTTAATCATTCATGTTGCAGAAAATATCCGACTGATTATAATGAGTTGTGTGTGGTCTCGGTGATTGTTTATTCAGACTACAGTCAAACTCCCAATGTGCTGTTGCTTGTTGGGAGATTCGACTGGACTCAAAGAGTTCGTCTGATCATTTTGCTCATCTCTTTTGGTAAAGTTAAGGTTGTAAATCAGTACTGTGTTTCACCTCTACGTTATTCACACGTGCACCATAGTTCATTTGTAAAGGGGTAGCATTGTTTCCTAAATCATGTAAAAAGGTGGTTTCAAATGATTGACATAACACTGTTATGCACCTTATCATTATTTATAATGCAGCACATTGTGTATAGTTATAACTCGTTTTCTCATCTTATGGTGCTTGGCTCGTTCAAATTAGTTTAAAGGCGAGCTTTAGATTTCAAAATTGCTGTTGTTGTAAAGCATTTCATTTTTGCAGGCTGCCTTGGTTATTTTTTATAGGCATTGCTTGATTATAATAATGATCATGAATAATAAACTAATCTAATCTCTTTACTTTGGACAGAGTCAATCTAGTTTTCGCCCTGTTTGCACTAAGCTAAGCTAGCCATCTCCTCACTTTAGCTTCATATTTAATTAACAGACATGAGAGTGGTATCAGTCATCTAAGAAGGTGAGGTCATGCCCATCTTTCTCAGCAGCTTGTCTAACTGTTGGCTTTGTGTCTGACAGAGCGGCAAGATACCAAAAAGGTGAGCAGGAGGAAAGCGTTTTGCCAGATCACACAGCATCTTCTGGAAAACCATGAAATGTGGAAAAGAGTAATTGCTGCAGAATCCCAGGAGAAGGCCCAGAAAGAGGAGCCGAACTGCCTCAGCAGCCCCAGCGATCCAATCACAGCCATTCACGAGGAAGAGGAGGAGCAAGCAAGCAAAGAGGAGGAGTTGACTGATGGCCTTCATGAAAGGGACGAGGTGCCAACTATAGAGGAAGAGGAAATCCTTCCGCAATCAGAGACTTCAGAAGAAAAAGAGGAGGAACCAGAGTGATATAATGATCTTTGACCTCCTCCTAAACCAGGAATCTGAACGTTGTCTAAAATTTTTTGTTTTCTTTCCTAACTAAACTCTTGATATGGTAGCCAGCACATCACTTCGACACAACACTGTAGAAGATGTTTTGGGTAATATGTGCCTAACAAAAACTGGGTTTGAGGACAGGGATGATGCATGCCCAGTTCATCTGACAAAGGGAGAGAGGTGAGATGAGCAAAAGATGAAGTGACTAAGGAGTAGAGGTAGAAGATGAAAAAGAAAACTAGAATGATTGGGACTGTATTTGTTTTTGTTGTAGCATTTGTTTTAGTCTGGATTTGGTGCGCTGCCCTCACCCAGGCTTCCCATCCTGCACCACAGGCCAAGCACGCTGATTCACAGATTCACTCCACCAGTGAGTAATACACTAGCACGAGCCCCCCCACCCAACCCTTCTTGTTGCTCCCATGCTATCAGCACACTGTGGAGCCACCCAGCTGGTTGAGGATGTGCAACAAGCCCCTTCTCCTTGAAGACAATGGGATGAAAGCCGGGGAAAAAGCTGCATCCACCAAGTCTCTGCCGTGTAGATTTCGGAGGGAGATGGAAAAAAGAGCCAGTTGTAGCACACTGTGTACACAGACATACAGGCCGGCGGGGGGGGGGGGGGGGGGGGG